>JAHBCN010000203.1:205000-243198 GCA_019359885.1 Listronotus oregonensis
GTGCTACATCCGTCCGTCAATAACCAATAAATTTGAAATAACATATGTATCTAATAACGGGTTGCCAATGTTTTCAAGTAAGTTTATTTTCCATATTTATATAATGTCCTAAAAATAATTATTTTATTATAGTACTTAAAACAAATCAATTTTATAAAGAATTAAACCTTTTTATGTCTTTTCATGTTTTTTGTTACTATTATTGCGAGAGCAGACTAGCTCTCCCATAATAATAATAATAAAAAAAGTATAATTTTTTAAAATAATATATAAAAATCTTTATTCTGGAGAAAAGCTAAATAATTTTTCTTTTAAGTTGATATTCCCAGAAATCAAAATAAACTATAAAAACCTATCTATATGGCTAAAAGTTTTATTTACTTTTTTATACATATTTTTTAAATATTAAAGGTACCTACACGTGTACCTTTACCAGTAACTATTTTTTTTTTTTTTTAAGTCATGTCAGAAGTCAATGTCAGTTAATAAAACACAATTTTTTAGTTTCTTATCTGTTTTAAGTAATATAATCAAATAATTTATGTGCTACACCCGTCCGTCGATAACCAATAAGTTTGAAATAACTATATATATATATATATATATATATATATATATATATATATATATATATATATATATATATATATATATATATATATATATATATATATATCTTATAACCGTTGCCAATGTTTTCAAGTAAGTATATTTTCTATTTTTATATAATTTCATAAAAATTATTATTTTATTATAGTACTTAAAACAATTCAATTTTATAAAGAATTAAACCTTTTTATGTCTTTTCATATTTTTTTGTTACTATTATAGCGAGCAGACTAGCTCTCATAATAATCTCTAAAAAAAAGTATGATTTTTAAAAATAATATATAAATATCTTTATTCTGGAGAAAAGAATTTTTCTTTTAACTATTATATATATATATATATATATATATATATAATATATATATATATATATATATATATATATATATATATATATATATATATATATATATATATATATATATATATATATATATATATACAGTATGTCCACGGAAAAGGTGTTGAAGAGAAAAACTTTTTATTTTTGATTTTATCGAAAAAAGCTACTCTTGATAAAAAATTTTGCTACTTCTAAAAGTAAGATTGGGATAAAAACATTTAACATATTTTATACGCGGTGTTCAGAAAATTGAAAAAACTTAAAATGATACAAGAGTAAAGTGCATTTATTTGAGAAGATATGGAAATAAGTTACGAGGAAAAGTTGTTCAAAATTCAAAGGTAGTTTCTAATACCAATTTTCGAAAAAATCGGCCTACTTTTATTTATTTGTGATTAAATATCAATATAAATTTTTTATATCAATTTTATTAAATTTTTTGCTGTTAAGTAAGCATTTAAAGCTGACGTTACTGCGGGTAATAAATTATAAAAGCGAAGTGTCAATAAAGCTTGTCACTATCAACGCCTACTAGTACAATAATGTTGTGGAATTAGTTAATTAATATTAAAATAATTTTTTTCACAAATTAATAGTAGGCCGATTTTTAAAAAAATAATATTAGGAACTATCTTTACTTTTTGAACAACTTTTCTAGTTACTTATTTCCATATCTTCTCAAATTAATGCACTGACTCTTGAACCATTTAAAGTTTTTCAATTTTCTGAATACCGTATAAAATTTGTTAAATGTTTATATCCCAATCTTACTCTAAAAAGAAGCAATTTCTTTCAAGGGTAGATTTTTGATAAATTAAAAATAAAGAAGTTTTACTATTCAACACCTTTTCCGTGGACGTACTGGTGTCCACGGAAAAGGTGTTGAATAGGAAAAACTTTTATTTTTAATTTTATCGAAAAAGTTACTTGTGATAAAAATGTTTGCTTCTTCTTAGAGTAAGATTAGGATAGAAACATTTAACATATTTTATACGCGGTGTTCAGAAAATTGAAAAAACTTAAAATGGAACAAGAGTTAAGTGCATTTATTTGCAAAGATATGGAAACAAGTTACTAGAAAAAGTTGGTCAAACGTAAAAGGTAGTCTCTAATACCAATTTTCGAAAAATTCGGCTCGCTTTTATTTATTTGTAATTAAAATTTCATTATCAATTAACTAATTCCAAATTTTTTATCAAGAGTACCTTTTTCGATAAAATCAAAAATAAAAAGTTTTTTCTCTTCAACACCTTTTCCGTGGACATACTATATATATATATATATATATATATATATATATATATATATATATATATATATATATATATTTATATATTATATATATATATATATATATATATATATATATATATATATATATATATATATATATATATATATAATATATATATATATATATATATATATATATATATATATATATACAGGTTGGAAAGTTCAAGACCGAACATGGACGTTTCGCAAGTAGAACGAAGAAAACAAATAAACCACTAAAACAGAGTGAGATCGAATTTAAACTAGGACATACGCGCCAAAAATAGCTTAAACAGCGTACGCTCGATGAAGGTTGCCGTATGCCTCGAATCGCTGTCTTCGCTGTTCGAGACAGCGCTTGATACAAGTATCGACACATTGCAAAGCTTTGTCTCACTTCTTTCACACAGTTAAAGGGGTTGTCCGTTTCTGTTGGATACATTACACTTTATCCCTATGTTCGGTTTTGGATTTTCCACACCTGTATATACAGGGTCCTGCAGCTCACCTCTCGTCTTATGTAGCTCATTTGTTATTCATTGTAAAATTTTCATATTTTGCTGACGTTACCTTTAACCCATGGTGCATTTCAGGAAAATAATTTTGGTTATACAGGGTGTCACAAAAACGTGTGACGTCACGATGGTGCATTTTTTGAAATGGAACACTGTGTATTTTTCAAATATTTAGATACCTCTTGTAGTCATCTATCTTTCTCTATAATTTTGTTAACATCGGTTTAGTTATTTCAGAGATAATAAATAAAATATAAAAAAAAACTGTTTTGCAACATTGAATTTAAAAATGAATAAAGATACCAATAGTGCTTGATTGATAGAACTAAACAAGAAACTTATTAAGTAACGTAATATCAGTCGCTTAGGTCATGTTTGGTTTATTCGAACTGTACAGGGTGTCCAAAATTTAGTGTCAAACTCTTCAAATTTAAAAGCACTTTATTTTTCTTATTTTAAATATGAGCCTATGCATATTTTGAGGTCGTTAGATGCAGAATTAAAAAAGAAACAATTTTCTAGTTATAACCCCATTAAAATTCCTAACACATTAAAAGTTATTCGTTGAAAACGCATCTATTTCGATAGTAATATCACTGGATAAAAATGGTAGGTGGCTACGAAAAACAATTTATTGACATTAGAGTTTCCTAATAACATTAATTATTACCGTTGATTGAGTAGTGTTTTGGGAAGATGCCTAATGCCTCATGAAAACAAACGTCTCGCGACAAAAATTATTTCTATCTTTCTTAAACCAATGAAAAATAGCATCTTTCGTCCTTTTTGAGTGAGGACTGATGCTGAGTGATTCCGAAAAAAGCGTGATCGATTGGTGCTGCCCCAATAAAATTTACGGCGTTTGTGTAAACAACGGCCCAATTTAAGTGGTGGCCTGGGTTTTACAATTTTTATTAAAAACATAAAATAGAATCGGGTTTTTGTTGCTACACGCTGCGTTGCCAGATCTAAAGAAATTTCTTACCCTTTACGGGATGTTTTAACCATGTATAATTATTGTGTGCTTAGATACATTTTTTATTTAATTATTTTCAGTTTGAGAAGAAAAGAAAAGACTGATAAATTTAAAAGCTTTTTTTTTAATTATGCTTAACATTGATTGGGTTCAGCTCTAGGTACAGGGTGACCCGCCTAAAAGTCCATTGCCCTTTAACTTTTTTGATTTTAATAGCTATGTGCCTATATTTTTTGAGAAAAAATATTAAGATGAAAGATTTAACCTACCTTAACGGTACAGCACAGTGTCTCAAAGTAATTTTTTCTTGAGCTTTGGTTTAGTGGGAATAAAAAGAAGTAAAAGGACTAATTACTAGTTTCCTTGTATCTTTTATTTTTTGGGACGTATTTATTAAGCCCTTTATTGAGGCTAAAATTTTTTTTAGCCCAAAAGTGCAAAAATAAAAGGTTCACAAGAAACTAGTCCTTTATTCTCACTAAACCAACACTCCAAAATTAAAAGTTCATAGGATGCTAACGCCAACATCATTTACCTAGTTCTTTCAATAAATCAAATTTTGTTTAAGAAAACATATTTATTAAAACAATTAAAATTTATAAATAACGAAAACTTTATTCCTTATTAAAAATATTTTCTCTATACAACTCTATACAAAACATATAAATATGTAATAAAAATACCTAATAATAAAACCTCGAATAAATATAACATGGCAAAACTAAATTTAAATAAATATAATTATTGGAGTATTGAAGTGAAAAAAGTATTTAAAATAAAAAATACATGATATTTCGATTTATTTAATATTTCTATTTGTTTTAGGAATCTGGAAATTAATTTTCTGTTAGTTTTAGCCCTCATCTAACAAAAAAAATGGTCATAAAGTCTGAATATTATTTGCTTATTAAAATTGAATTAATAATTTTAAAATTTACATAGGCTTTTAAACTCTTTTGTTTTATACAGGATTGCAGGATGATTCAAATTCGTGTCGAAGCATGGGGATCTCTAACCACAGGAGATACAGGGTCGTTAAGTAAATGGGGGTAAAGTTGGAAAATTTATGACCAATAAAATGCCTGAAATTTGAAAAAATTCGTACACTTCGAGAATTAACCGGACGAAACAGAAATTTTGTAAAATCGTTTTATTTTTCCTGTGCTTATTTCAAATATTTAAAATTAAATGACCCTTTTTCCCCCTTCAAGATACTATTGTCAAATTTAAATCTGACGTTTCGTCTTTGACGTCATAAAAACAAAAAAACGTGTAATTTTAAATCTAATAAAAACAAAATCTTATAAAAGAATGTGTTAACAAAATCCAGAAACGGGCTTTTTCTTTAAGTTACAAATAAAAGCAAGGGTATTTTTAAAGCTCAAACACCTGTATCTCAAAAAGTAATCGCGTGTATGTGTGGTAATTTAAGAAGTTAAAATATTAATTTTTCTATGGTAGGTTTTCTGCCTAATTTTTTTGTTTTTGCTTAAACTTTCAATTTTCCCATCGTAATGTTCGAAACACTTTTATATTAATAAAAATATCAACAATATACAATTTGTGATTCTTGCATGAATTTTACCAATTACCGTAAACGCCTTTTATATTCAATTATGATTGTTCCTCAATTGTACTTTTTATCCCAAATTCACATTTATGTTTATCAAAAATTGCATTAAAATGTTTAAGCATAAACATTGTGACATTGCTCCTAATTTCACTTGATCTTTTTAGATAATCAATGGAATCTTTAGTTCATAGTCTTTTGCCAGTAAAAAAATTTCATAGAGAATGAACAAGGGGTTCAGTTTCACAACATCTGACAACGTCGGCTTTTCGATGGTAGGTTACGTTACAGGCATACGCGTTGGTTTATAAAAATTTTACAGAAATCTTTTTTATATTTCTTTAAATAAATCAATAAATCATTATTTAGTTTATGTTTTCCTAAACAGATGGTCGATGCTAGCGCTCCGAAGCGACTAAAACATTTGTCGGTCTTTTTACTTCCCATAAGCTTATGTATCTTCCCCAAAACACTAGTCAATCAACGTTATTACCTAGAAATTGGTTAAAGTTACATAAATGTTAGCCAAAAGGTATTAAAAATTAAAAATTAGGTTTATTTAACATTTAAAGGTTTTTCTTAAATTAATTTTAATTAATTAATAAATAATAATAATTTACTCAATTTTTTATAATACGTCAAAATTAGATTATGTGAGTTAAATAAACTCCAATAAAATAAATTGTTTTTCATAGGCAGCTATCATTTTTATTCAATGGTATTACTATTAAAATAGATGCCAAAATGGGTTTTCAACGAATAACTTTTAATGTGTTAGAAATTTTGATAGGGTTATAAGGGTATATTTTTATTAAAGGATCAAAAGGCAAAATTTCTTACCAAAAAATGTACTTTGCTTTTTTAAAATTTTTATGTTGCTGTTTCTTAGTTATATTTAAAACCTTTCAACTTCAGCCGTTTAAAAATTTTTTAAAAAATTAAACAGGAAAAAAAAGTATGATTTGTATAAACTTACAGATAATTTTGTCTTTTCTTACCAAGAAATTACTAGCTATTTTAGTAAGTTTATAAACTAGAAATATTAAAACGGGTTTTAAAAGTTAAAATTAAATAAGAACATCGAAACCAATAAGAAAATTTAAAGTAAAACACAGTTTTAAAGCGATAAACTTGAAATTCAGGCGGTTTTTAAAAATCGTTCTTTTCACGCCTGAATTTCAAAACATATAAGCACATGGAGTGTAAAATAATAAATAACCTATATAAAAAGAATAGGCATCGATCTAACTTTACTTTCCAAGTTAAAAGTACTCATCGTTTTTACATATTAATATCAGAGCTTTAATACATATGCGTAAAGGACAAGACAAGGATGATAACAGACTTGACATAAAACAGTGTTGTTCAAGTAATAAATTTTATTTATAGATTACAATTCTGTATAAAAAAGACATTATTAAATCATCAGTAATATAATCAAAATTGAAATGTATTTTTTACTGGCCAAATACAAAAAATTTAAATGGTTAAAGAAAGTTTTTTCGTTTCGGGTCAAAAAAATTCACCGACAATATGTCCTCATTAATAGCCTCCACTAACCCTAAAAAAACATAAGTCCAGAATAAATCTATTAAAGAGCATTTATTTAAAATTTACCTGGAAACCAATTGCTGTCAAAAAGAACTGTATTTAACTGGCCAACTGAAGTCCTATCTTCATCAGGTTATTTTAAGTCTTTGTGTACGTTAAGAATTAATTCGTTTCATTAAAAAAATTGTTACTATAATTATGTTTTAAAAAGAAAACACTTAATTAAAGAACTGGTAGAATCTCTGGATTGAATAAAAATACGTGAACTTCCCAAGGAACAGTGTAAGCAAATATCTGAAAAAGGGCATTCTGCACAACTGGAGACTCCTAAGGTAGTATTCCTTTTGGTTGTCTTCTGAGTTGGCCTAATAGATTTGGTGCTCCTTAGTGATATTTTTTATTGATTGTAACTTAAAAGGTAAATTCTCTTTTGCCTTAGATATTTTTCACTTTAATTTCAAACAGTTTAATTTTACATATACCCTTTATAGCTTTATTAAATCGTTAGTGCCAGATATTGTCACAACCTTCCAATACCTTTTTATTAGCCATTCGTTTTACTACAGCTGCAACACCATCTACTGGACCTTTTGCATGGCCAGATGCGTTAAAGTTTCAACTTACATCAGTACCGGGAAAAAGGCTTTGAAGATTTTTTCCAGCCAAGTACAGATTAAATCTGGTCTTATATTGTTTGTTTTCTTTTAAATCTTTTAAATTAATATCATTGACATTTTTTCCAATTGATCCTTAAAGGCCACTCCAAATAACAATTGACTTTTGACATCTTGAGATATCTCACACCCCTTTAATATATTGTGCACTTTCGTAAGAGGTGAATTAATTGGATACGACTGATTTTCTTCAGTGTTTTTTTTCCGGAGTTTTATCTTTGTTATTATTTTTTTTGCCTGTATCCTTTCGTATTTTTTTCTGTATTTTTCCTTATCTCTTTTAAGTCTTTTGATTTGCTTCTTGGCATTATTTAATTTAGCACGTAGTTTTCTAAGTTCTTTTTTAGAATATTCACTGTTATGCCTTGGATTTTGTAGAAACATAGCAACAGGAGTGTTAAAACCGAAAGGTATTTGTGGATGTGGATATTTTTAAATTATCTAAAAGGTTATCTGGAGTTTCGACAGGTGTAAAAGTTTTAACGCTCCTTGGAGTTTCGTCATTATTGGAAGTTCTATTTCTTAGGGTTTTTGGGGATATTTCTGGATACTTACATGTTTCTGGCATTTCAACAATTAAGTTATCGTCTGGAGAAAATGCGTTAGCAAATTTGTCTTCTACGTTTTCGTTTTCTTGATCTGAATCGGGTGGTGTTTGATTTATAACTTCCTGAAGAACTTTTTTCTTGTTTCTATAAATTTTTTGGTAATTTCTCCATTTTTCCTTTTGAATTTTCTGATCCTTTTTTTCATTTGCTTTATATTGGGTATCTTTCTTTTCCTTTGTCCATCCTTTAGTTTAACTAAATCTTTTTTTTTTCATTACTCAAATTTTGTCTATATTTTGTCATTTCTTGTTTTGCACTTCTTTCTGAGTGTTCAATTTTAATTTTAATCAAAGGTACATTTTTTGGATTTTTGTTTTCTTGTCCGCATTAGGATTAGTTGGTTTTTTTGTTCATCTCCTCTAATCTTTATTACTTGAAAGTTCTATCTTCTGCAGTTTTTCAAAATTAGTTTCACTTTCATTTTTGTTTTTTAAAAATTTTTCTTATCCTCTCCTTTAATCTTTCGATAGCGTCCTTTTTATCATTTCGCAATCTTTCAATAAAAGCCTCTATTTTCTCTTTGTCCATTCTATGACTAAACGTTTACTATACTTATTTATATGTAATACTATGTCAAGTCCGTTAGAGTCTTGTCAATTCCGTTGCTTATAATTTCGGTAACGAATTGACAAAAGGTGATAACGGACTTGAAAATTTAACTAAATTTGCATTGTACGCCAAAACTCTTTGTGAAATCCGATTTATTTTTAGGTTATGATTTAGAGGTATATGCACAGATTTTTTTCCCAAAACTATAAGAATTTAAAAATTTTAGGTATAAAAAAAACATTGTAACAGAAAAGACGGACAAAAACTGGGTCAAGCACTCATTTTTATTAAAAGATTTAACCTATTAACATACAAAAAATATATTCTTTTACCTTTTTACTGGAAAGAGCACTTCTTCTGTTTGCACTTATAAACAACTACTAAATGTACATGATTGCCTAGATAAACAGTGGCAAAAATGCCAAACGGAACTTGACATCGCTACCTCGGACAATAATAAAATTGAAAATACTTTATTGTACAAGTATATATTTTTTTAAAAGCTGTATATTTTAAAAAAAATCGCCAACAAATAAATATAAACCTATACTTTCCAGAGGAAATTATACTAAATTATAGTATTACGGCTCAATCATAATAAAATGTCCTGTGGACAGGTAACGGAACTTGACAAATCTTTAAAATATTGTAGAAAAGTATGGTTTCTTTTATTAACAAGCTAAACTTAAACTTTAAATTGTAAAAAACAATACCCATTCTGGATTATATGGACAATAGTACAAGCATAAAGCTTTTAAATTTGAAAATAATTACATTGGACTGCTTATTTTGCAAAGTGGCCTATTAATAAAAATATACCGATAATTAGAAAAATGTGTGTTTTTTAATTCTTTATCTAATGACCTAAAAAT
Organism: Listronotus oregonensis; assembly: GCA_019359885.1. NCBI lineage: Eukaryota > Metazoa > Arthropoda > Insecta > Coleoptera > Curculionidae > Listronotus > Listronotus oregonensis. The sequence goes on from JAHBCN010000203.1 coordinate 214,543, forward strand.
ATACAGGGGTTCATATTTAAAATAAGAAAAATAAAGTGCTTTCAAACTTGAAAAGTTTGACACTAAATTTTGGACACCCTGTACAGTTCGAATTAACCAAACATGACCTAAGCGACTGATATTACGTTACTTAATAAGTTTCTTGTTTAGTTCTATTAATCGAGCACTATTGGTATTTTTATTCATTTTTAAATTCAATAGTGCAAAACAGTTTTTTTTTATATTTTTTTTTTTTTCTCTGAAATTACTAAATCGATGTTGACAAAATTTTAAAGGAATATAAATGACCACAAGAGATACCTAAATATACCAAAAAAATATAAAGCATTCCATTTAAAAAAATGCACCATCGTGACGTCACACTTTTTTTTGACACCCTGTATAACCAAAATTATTTTCCTGAAATGCACCGTGGGTTAAAGGTTAGGTCTGCAAAAAATGAAAATTTTACAGTGAATAATAAATAAGCTACATAAGACGGGAGGTGAGCTGCAGGACCCTGTATATATATATATATATATATATATATATATATATATATATATATATATATATATATATATATATATATATATATACATATATATATATATATATATATATTTATATATATATATATATATATATATATATATATATATATATATATATATATATATATATATATATATATAATATTAATCTAGTAATATGTTGTCCGTTAACATTTTTTTTGTCACTTCGGCAATTTTTAGGTAAAGTTGTGGTGATATACGTTAGGCAAGCTAAGTCTGAAATACACAATAAAAAATCGTATGTCCGGAATTTTTCGCCCGCAACTATACATTAAAAACAATCGTTTGATAAATGTGTTTGTTCCAGAACTTATTTAATTGCTTTCGGCATAATGTCGAAAGCTTTTTAACAATTTATAATAAGATAATGTGTAAATTGTTTTATTACAGTGGATTAAAATTAATTAAGGGAATGAATTAAATTAATTAAACATCGTGTTAACTTAATCTAATCTACTAAGGTCCGACTAAATGAACAAGAATTTTTATTGACCAATGAGGTGTATTTTTGTAAAAATTCCTTACAAACATTTTCTTATCATATATATATATATATATATATATATATATATATATATTATATATATATATATATATATATATATATATATATATATATATATATATATATATATATATATATATTATATATATATATATATATATATATATATATATATATATATATATATATATATATAATCAATAGGGTAATTTTTTACTTACCGGGTCCACGGCCGATTTTATTGAAATTTCGTATACAGGGTTTTTTTTGGGGCGCTGATCACGAATCTGAAGTCAAATTTTGTCGGACACTTTTAGTTTTTAAGTTATAACGCCCCATTCGGGGCGTTATAACTCAAAAGACTAGACTAGAATAAAAAAAAATGTAGGTATGACATAAAATAGGCGCAATTGATTTGTGTGCATAGTTTAACTCTATCTGATCTTAAGGTATGTTTCCTTCCACGCGGCCGCCGCATTCGGCTAACGCACTACGTTAGCCGCAAAGCACTCCTACTCATGTTTTTAAATGTGCCTGGTTTGTTCCGAGCGGCCGTCGTATGCGTCCGCTGTCAACGACTGCGATTGATGCGACTGGACTATTGAAGAAGCAGTGTAGCCGCAGTCGTGTGTGCGTCTAATATTTTGTTTGTGTTGTTTTGTGTGGAATGTCCGGTGTTTTTCTAATTGTTAAAAATTAAAACTTTATTTTTTAAATGAGGTCCTGGATTTTTTATTACGTATTTTAAGAGCTTTTAAGATCCCAAATCCAATGATGTTTCGCACTTATTCAAAAAAATTAGTTTAATGTTTTCCCAAGATCCTGCCAAAAATATATTGTCTAAATCTCTCTAACATATGGTTTCTTATGAAAATTGCCATTAATATAAATTTTTCGAATAAGTGCAATACATTACTGGTTTTGGGAACTTAATAGCTCCTAAAATACATAATAAAAAAATCTGGGGCCGTATTTAAAAAAACAGTTGATGATGGCAGCTCAAAGACAAAACGTCGGTGTATAAATCTAATAACACTATCTTGTAGAACAGAAAAAGTAGCAATGAAAATAAAAAAGTTATTTTGTTACATCCATTCAAATAAAGTCAAAAAAAAAAAATAAAAACGAAATCGCGAATAATCGGCTTTTTCCAGAAGTAAGTATTCGAAAATTTTAGTTCTAAGGTGGCATTTTAATTAGCATCATATTGCGCAACTTTGCCTTCATTTAACCGACCTCGTATCTCTTCAAGTTTCCGAGATCCTAATGATAAGACTCAAATTTGGTACACCCTTAATACAATGGCTAATTTTTCCTCTGGGGTTATTGGATATTCAACTCTCTTGTATGGCTCGGACTTTATATCGTCTTTTATTAAGTCAAGAATAAAACTAAACTGTGATTTATTCAGTCTAAAATATTTCCTAAATTTTACTTCATCCTGTTGCAGATGTCGATTTATTAATGTAGTATAACAACCCTCATCGCGTCTTTGCTGAAATATTGGATTTATAGGGGCATTGCTATGTTTCAGGTTGGCTAATTGTAATAGTATTTTTCTCCTCTCTTTTTCTTCTAATAATAAAAATATTGCTAAATCATCCATTACGACTCTTACCAAAGATTGTTCCCTTTACACTAATAATTTTGCTATCGCAAGTTTGAGCCGCGGTCCTAAGAAACCACCTGATTAAACGGCGGCCGCATGCGTTAGTCGCATTGCGTTAGTCGCATGCGACGGCCGCGTGGAAGGAACCACACCTTTAATGCTGAAACGTCACCCATTTGTTTCAAGCGGGACGAGTTAAACTGTGAATAGTTATAAACTCAGTTGTATGTAAGATTTTTTAAATGCAGGACGTATTTTGTATGTCACTATTTTCGGAAGCTTAAAGTCGTATAATTTAATATTATTGGTTTACCTGTCCAGATTTTTTTTTGTCATTTAATATGACGCGTAGTAAGACATTGGGTCCAATCGAAAAACAGCAAATTATTGACTTGACTTAAAGTTGCAGAAAAGCACAAAAAGCCAGAGCGAATATTATTGGTAGATCATAAATTGTTGTAATTTTTTTTTAAGTTGGGAATCAAAAATCATCACCGTAAAACGGGCAGTTTTAAGAAAATTATCGGCTACCGGGGTATCATCAACAACACTGCTGCGTAGATATAATTTGAATTGTGATCCAAGATTAGTGAGGAAGTGGGCAGCTGAATCAAAATGTTTTAAATATTAAAAATGTCTCAGTAAACCAGTCTTAAAAACGGAACAAAAGTAAATAGACTTAAGTTCGCAGAAAAATATGTAACAAAAGGTGACGTTTGGCGACATGTCATATTTATTGATGAAAAGAAATCTTGATGGTCCCGATGGATGTAAGTATTATTGTCATGATTTGACATTTGATAATATTAGGCCACGACGAATTAAAGAAGGAGGTTCAGTCGTGGTTTGGTGCGATATATGTGCAACCTAAAAACAGAAAAGGCATTTATTAATGGACGTATGACTACTGTTGGTTATTAAGAAATGTTACATGATTTTCTTATACTCTTTATTATGCGAACAGAAGACGAAAACACAATTTTTTAACAGGACAATGCACCCACCATGTAGCTGCAACTACAAAATAGTGGATTCAAGACTTCTCTATACAGTTATTAGAATGGCCAGCAGTTAGTCCAGAGCTAAATCCAATGGAGAACGTCTGAGGGATATGTTAATGAGCTCAAACAAAAATTATGATCAACGTGGGCTGAAATTTCAACGGATTCACTTAAGGAGTTTATTATTTGTACGCCCAAAAGATTAATAGAGGTTATAAAAAATAAGGGTAATTGAACAAAATATTAAATCAATAAGAAGTAAACATAGAGTTTATAATTTTTTACAGTTTAAATGTTAAGATGGTTAGCTATTTGAGATTTTAACCTTTTCCAAAAAGAAAATAAAAAACATTACTAACATATTGACACTTTTATTTACGTGCACTATTTACCTACGTAAATTATTTTCAGAAATAACCAATTGGTTTTGAAAGAAATCTTAAAATGTGTAATTTAATGATTTATATTTTTCAATCTATGATATATATATATATATATATATATATATATATATATATATATATATATATATATATATATATATATATATATATATATATATATATATATATATATATGGATAACACATACATACACAATAAAAAAAATAATATTTGTTTGGAAGCCCTAATAAATTATTATATGTTTATTATATGGGAATATAATGCAGTTTCGGTAATATTACCACGTATAACACGTCATAACAGTGGTAGGGTAACTATAACTGGTTGGCAGTTAGCATTCTTCTTCTAATTTTGATGTCATTTTTAGATGTCCTCAAACCACTTTTTACTCGATATGATTTAGACATCGCAAGGTTAGCGCCATATGACTTAACAAGAAACGAATCTAAAAGAATTTGGGCAGGCAGTGAAATCAAGGAACATTATTTTGGAGTTGAACTAATAGCAACTCGGCCATCGGCAAATATTATTAAGGTCGGTTAAAGTAAAGTTTCTTAGTTTTTTAATATTATTTATTGGTAATAGTTGTTAAACCACAGGTATAATAACATAACTTTCCGTGAAAAAAACCATTAAATATTACTTTCGGTTATAGTGGAAATAGACCCGAATTAGGAATTTTAAACGCAACCTTGTATATATTTTTACGCTATTCGATAGAGCGACAAGAGGACCTTTATTTTTAAAATGGCGGTGCAGAAGATATTTTTTTAAAAATTAATATGGCCGCACTGTAGCGTTTTCGATCAAATTTTCGTCAAGCAACATAATGAGATAGCAAATAAACTAAGCGCTCCGATTTAATTTTTGATAAAAATTGAAAAACGTTAATTTATCAAAATTAGGATCGATTTAATATTCCTTTAACCTGACTTTTTTTTTCTAAAATTTGTGTGTCACGTATTCACCTGTAGATACTGATTTCTATTTTAATGTTTATATATATAGTACAGTAAACGAAGGTGTGGACCTGAAGATCAGGTTGGGCCGTCACAATATATTTTTTTTTGCAGGTATTAATGTGTACAATGACCTCTGAAAATATCATAGATAGAAAATGTTCGCAAGGGCCAGAAAATGGCCCTCAAGAGCCCGGAAATCCGTTTTTTAAACTATTCTGGGCGCTATCTGCCGAGATATAGCACTTACGCAGAATGAACTTGTAGCTAGAATATCTTGTTACTGTTTTTTTTTTGTTTCTCTAGTATATTGAACACTCGAGCCAAAGTTAATTTTTGCTTGATATTTTGACTCTCCTATCAATCTGGTTATATTTTTTTATAAAGAGTAATTTCACCGAATCCTTTTGGATAATGGAGCTTTTGGAAGGTGTTAAATACTTAGACAAAAGTGATGAGCATCATTTTTGCAGCTAATGAACTGCTCTTTATTTTCGTCTAAACATGAATTGCGTAAGTGTCATATTTTGGCCAAATAGTCGAAAAAACGGATTTTCGGGCTCTTAAGGGGCCATTTTCAGGCCCTTGCATACATTTTCCTATCTATGATATTTTTAGAGGTCAATGTACACAATAATACCTGCAATTTAAAAAAAAAATTGTTACTGCTCAAACTGATCTTAAGGTTTGGGGTTTTTCCGGCCTTCATTTACTGGACTAATAAAAAAGTACAATATTCTATTTAAAATTTTGCACACATTCTAAGAAAAAAGGTGATGTCAAAGGGAGATTAAAATGTATATATAAAGAAGAGAATAATATTTCTTCCAATCCATTTGCGGTAAAACAGAGAAGTGTGGTATTCAATGTTTTTTTTTTTTGAAGTATAGGTCATAACGAAATCTTTGATCCAAATATCGAAATGAACAAGCACTAAATAACGTTCTTGCCAATGAGTTCGTTGTCACCTGGTATATTGTGGCAACGTATATTGTATACCGTCAATCCACATTCCATCACTTGTAGCAATGTGTTCTGCGAAGTAATATAATTTGCACGAAGAGGGCACCTCCGGTATTTGTAGCACTTTTATATGGGGCCTACACTAAATGCGACACTGTATCTCTTAAATTTATCATACAGTGCTTCTCTTTAATGTCCTCCCTCTTTATTTTTTGAACGGATCAATTTAAAATATTAAAACTTTAGGTAATGTAATTGATGTTTGAATACTATATTTTAGAGTAAAATTGACAGATGAAAATTTCAAGATGGCTGCTGGCCGATATCTTGGAAAAAAATTAAATGAAAAGAGTGGTCTTGTGGCGCATCATTTTGAAGCTCCTAACGAGTACTTTACAACCCTAGGATATGAAGTAACTTTTTTTACCTACTACAAAATGGTTGTACATTCAATAATTACCTCCCAAGTAACAATTTTAAGACAGTTTCTATTTACTTAGGTTTTAAAAATGCTTTAATATGTTTAATAAATTGACATCGGATTTAAAGTAACCTTAAGATAAACTAAAAGTTCTTAAAGACCACTTATTCTTAAACAAATAATTTAATGCACTCTTTAAATCAAAATAAAAATGCTATTTGCTCTTAATGTCCTATTGATCTTATACTGGTTTTATGTTACTCTTAACATTGGCAATTTTAAAACTAATTTGCTATTATTAAGAATTAAATAGCAAGTTGGTTTTAAAACAATCCGTTCTGGAAAAAATAGTTTTAAGGCAGTTTTATGGAGTACCCTTGATGTATTCTTTAAAACCCATTAGGAAAACTGTTTTATCCTAAGACTATACATTCAATATAATACTACATTAAATAAAAAAACATAATTTTTATCTTTTAATGAGTACCTTAGGAGTATTATAAAGTGTAAAGGTTTTAATTTAGTCAAATTGGTTAAAAGAAATACCTCTTGGTCTTTGGACGACTTCATTAAAACTATTTATATCGCCATCTTGTCAAGAAGCTATATTTTAGTCATAGTGAACTAGTGCAGTCCGCATGTTTACATGTGAAATAAAATTTTGAATCAACAGTTGAAATGGAAAGTATTAGCGAGAAGTATTTTAAATTAAAAAGAACTGGTTATTTAAAAAAAAAGGTGAGGGCAGAAATAAGCAAGTTTCAAAATTTAAGTAAAAGTGATACAACTGAGAGAAGCTCTTTTGAACCAGTGCAAGAAAACCATAGTGCAATTGAATCCAGCGTTACTTCTAAAGAGTGTGAGCATATTGGTTTTAAAAGCAAACGTCAACAGACTCCTGCGAGAGTCATTGGATTTAAAGTGGTAAATAAAACGCTGTTTTAAATCTCGTGGGATTTAAAACATTTAATAAATGAACAATTAGTTTTAATCTAGATCACGCCATGTTTTACTGCAATAAAGGCTCCGCCATTTTGGACATTTTCAATAGTAAACGAAAAGATTATTATTATTCAAATAATTGCGTCTTGGATCTTTCTAAAAAACTGAAGAATGGTGTGTCGAAATATGCCATTTAATTAAAAAATGAATTTAGATGCTTAGATGGAAAATAAAATTTGATGATATTTTTTAAAATATTTTTTAAATAACAGAAAAATACATTAAATTAGTGGCGCTCGAGTTATGTTGAAGTATTTTATTACATTTTATCAGAAAAGTGTCATTCGTTGGTGAATTTTTCACCCGAATAGTTTGCTTTCGAATATTATGATATGCTTAATATACGCGTATGCTGTTGAAAATATTGTCACTCTGCCGGCCTTCTTGAATATTGTCTGGATATTATACAGACTTAAAAGTTGTCGAGTGTTAGTAAACAAAATAAAACTACTTTAGGATTAATTAATTTTTCTTAAGTTAATTTAGTCCGCTGTAAATACATTTTAGGAGAAAACGTCAGATAATAAGTTTTAAATTATGTATTTAAAGTTGCCTTGAAGAAGTCTTCAAGAATATAGAATTAAAACTTAATGGTTTTAATACATTTTTAAAATTTAGTCTTGAAGACCCTTTTAGGATGGGCCTTTTTTGGCTAGAAGCTGCTTTATGACGGTCTTAAGGCTATCTTGAAGACCACTTGATTTTATTCGAAATTTTATTGTGTCGTTTTAAAGCGATCTTGAAGATCGGAATAAGAGCGTTAATGTTACTTGGGCTGAATATATTATGATTTGACTTGATAATTCAAATAATAACGTTAAGTTCAGTTGAGAAAATGCTGGAAATGGTTGCCTCGAACTTCTTGACACAACAACAGTCGGTCCGAAATTTCACGCCGAACATTTTTAAACACAGTAACATCGATATTTCTACAAATTAATATTATTTATTATTCTCTGTCGTATATCCGATATTGAAGCAGGTTCAGTTTCGTACCTGAATATCAACACACTAACATGCATTTCTCTACAAATAATTGTTAATCTACAGAAACACAGATAGTTTCGATAAAGTTGGTGGTTTTCTTTTTTTTTTTGTTGACAGTGACCAAAATTTCAGTACGAAAGCAAACTTTATTGTACAGTTAAAATATTTTCATTTAGTTTTTAGTTTTACTGGTAAATACTGTGTAAACTATTTTTAAAATGGCCAATTTTCGTCCAATGGAAGAAAAAATTGACGCGATTTTTATTTACGGTGCAACGCGTAACTTTCACAAAACCCAAAAGGATTTTTAACGATCCTTTCCCGAATCGTCCTATTTGTAAAAAATACTTACGGGAACTCGTATCTTAATTTACAACTACTGGTAGTGTAAACAACAAAAAGTCCCCAGGACGCTCGTCCATCCCGGAAAAAGGCAAGTTAAAATAATTGGTGAGATGATAGTTAATCCCCAACAATCTACTTCCTCCGTCGCGAATGTATGTGAGGTTTGTCCTTCCACTGTATGATCCTGATCGACGAACAGAATTCTGCGAAACTAAGACAGAAACCTACCTATTTTCATAATATTTGTTTAAGTGACATTTTTTCTCAACGGTAATGTTCATAGACAAAATTGTCGTTATTGGAGTGACACTAATCCTCACGTCTTCCGGGAAACTCATACTCAATATCCAGAAAAAATAAACGTTTGGGCAGGGATATTGGAAAACCATATTGTGGAGCCTCTATTCATCGAACAAAATTTAACAGGGAAAGTTTATCTGGATATGCTGGAAAACACTATTGACCCTCTAATAACCGAAATCGTCGAAGCGAATTCTAATGAATTTGATATGGATATTGTATTCCAGCAAGATGGAGCTTCATTACACTACTTTAGACAAGTTCGGAACTATTTAGATGACAATTTCCCTGGTCGTTGGATTGGCCGTCGAGTACCTGTGGAATGGCCAGTTCTGGACTTTTTTCTTTGGGGCTATTTGAAGCAAAAGGTGTACGAAACTGAGCCTGCTTCAATATTGGATATACGACAGAGAATAACAAATATTTGTAGAAATATCGATGTTAAGCCGGAGTCTCATGCATCCGATTTCCGACGATCCGATCATCCGAAAGTATTTTGATTGGCCAGAACATGTGGGGCCACAATGTTCTGACCAATCAAAATACTTTCGGATGATCGGATCGTCGGAAATCGGATGCATGAGACTCCGGCTTTACTCTGTTTAAAAATGTTCGGCGTGAAATTTCAGACCGACTGTTCTTGTGTCAAGAAGTTCAAGGCAACCATTACCAGCATCTTCTCAACTGAACTTACCGTATTTATTTGAATTAATAAGTTAAATGTTAATGAAATTATTAAATGTAACATCATTTTGTAGTAGGTAAAAGAACTGACTTAATATTCCAGGGTTGCAAAGTACTCGTCAGGAGCTTCAAAATGATGCGCCACAAGACCACTCTTTTCATTTAATTTTTTTTCCAAGATGGCGAGAAGCAGTCATCTTGAAATTTTCATCTGTCAATTTTACTCTAAAATATATTATTCATGTATCAATTACATTACCTCAAGTTTTAATATTTTGAATTGATTCGTTCAAAGAATAACTGAACTATAGGAATTTGTAATAATTGCAACACCCAGTACAAAACAGATTACCAGAGTCGTTTACTGTACGGGAGTACCTTCTCCATGTGAGGGAAGCCGATTACCTGCCCGCTAAACTACCTAACTGTTAACCCCCGGACTCCCCACCATCCATACGGTTGTCTATTTATATTCTTTCTCTACGAATTGTTTTAAAATATTTTATTATTTTTTATATAAATAATCGGAATCGAATTTAAGATTGTAAGCCACCTTGTAACTTTTAGCACCATTTTTTGTAACACGTTTTCTGCATATTATCCTGGGAACCTAATTTAGCTTTGATAATGTAATACCTAGTAAATGGCCCTATTTTCGCTTAAATGGTCGAGAGTATTTATAAATATTTCTTAAATTGACACAGGGTTTTATTGATAAAAAGGTAAAAAAAGAAGAAATTGTGGAAGAAATAAAATAAATTAGCATCATTTTTTGTAACACGTTTTCTGCATATTATTTTGGAAACTTAATTTAACTTTAATAATGTAATACCTGTAAATGGCCCTTTTTTCGCTTAAATGGTCGAGATTAGTCATAATTATCTCTTCAATTGACACAGGTTTTGAGTGATAAAAAGGTAAAAAACATATAAAATTTAAGCGATAAATGTATAAAACATAAACTCAAACAAAAAAACATGTTTTAAAAATTTATATGGTTAAGTTTTTATGGCATTAAATATTGGTATAGATTACAGATATTTGTAAATAATGTTTATAAGTATTTTTAGTTTACTAGTACCGATCAATTTAACAGACCTATCAGGGAAACAGTAAATCAGATGTCTAAGTATACTGACGTTTATTATTATCAATTTGCCTATCGAGGAGGACTGGGAGAGTTTGATTATGATTTTGCAGGTAAAAAGTGTATTCTATAGAATATTTTGTAAATAAAACAAAAGCTGTTCTGTTTATCACAAACATGTGATTAACCAATTTTTTTTGTAGGCGTTGGACATTTTGAGGATATATTTTACATATTTGCTAATAAAGCCAATGCAAATCGTGGAGATCAACTTGCTCGAATGAGATTACTGGAGTTATGGACGAACTTTGCAAAATTTGGGTAAATATATATCCCTTTAAATAGGTAATTTTTTTGGGATAACTAATTTAGTGCTATTTTTAATTATTTTTTTATTTTATACTTGATAGTGCACCTTAAACGGGTTAAATTTTATCTGGGTAATGTTTTAGTTATTTCGAAACATTTTTAATTACGTTTTCTATTTAAATATAAAATTGACAACATTTTTAAATCTGTTTTACGATATTCTGTAATCATTTATAATATGGTATAAGGTTTCGGTGAACTTTAGCTCCATTTTTAAACAGCAATATTTTGATATAATTTTTTTTTCAGTTATTTGTTACACCATTTTAAAACACATAGGGCCTGAAAAAATTAATTTTTCACTCATATTAACACAAAATAAAATAATTTCTTTATTTCCCATATAAAATATACTAAAGTAATATGGCTGACCAACACGAAAAAAGTGAGAAAGAATACCTACAAAAAGAGATGATACGATGTCATTTTGTTTAGGATTTCCTCCTTAAAAAAGCAATGTTGCCAGATGTTTTCTAATAATTTGTTATTATTGAAGGTTGTTTTTCCCATTTACCAGAAATGAAGTTTTTTTATAGAAACAACAAATCAGAACTAACCAACAACAACTTTCAAACTATTACCTAGTTTTGGTTAGTTTTTGGTTAGTTGTCGTTAGGTTTTCCTCATTAAATTGTAAAATTTCTTTATCATAAATGCTCCGTCGAACAATTTTTTTTTGATTCGACAACGTCGCAAATTCTGGCCTTTTACTTAACCTAAAAACATAGTATTTTTTCGACTTTTAATTTCATTTTTCTCTGCAAAAATGCATTTTTTCGGATTTTTTCTTTTGGAAATCTACTAAACAAAATGTGTTCTTTTTATCTGTAATATTTATTTTTTTCAAATCGAATGGAGCTAAACTACACCGGACCCATGGTATAAATAATTAACTTTAATAATATAATTGACAATAATATTATACTGAAAAATGTCGTCCATTTCTAAAAAAAACAAAAATCACGGTCCCAGCTGCTGACTAAGACCGTCATTTTAAGTTTTTTTTTATATATTATTTACTGAGATTAAACGTCAGATCAAAGAATAGATTTGTTTCATTAAACGATAAATAAATAATTTCCAAACCATTGGGTTTAGAAAAAGGAAAATCCCTTAAAAGTAAGTTATGTCTATTATTATTGCTAAAAGAGTAGCAATAATCTATTATCTTTCCCTGATTTTTTTTCCTTTTCGGAAAATGTTTTTACATATAAAAATTCTTTCTAGCCTATGACAATTTAGAAATTGTCATCATAGGTAAAAGATTATAAAGTAAAGGTATTAGTGTTTCTATGAGTACATATTTGTCCAAAATTAAACGGGTTTTGTTAAAAATATCTTTATAATTATTTTAATGAATAAAAACTGGGGAAAAAATTAAGATGGGTAGAATTTTATTTTGATTAAAATAACTTGTAGTTTTTCAGAAAATAGGATAAAAAATTCAATACTTTTAACATTTTTTGTCGAAAGTTATAAAAAATACCTTTAATTAAAAGTTTTCAGGGAAAAAAATATCCTACGACAAAAGATTATTAACAATATATCCACATCAGATTTAAATGTATTTAAAGAAAAAAATAATATTTTCTTATATTACTAAAATTAAAGGTATTTCTTGGGCTTGTATTGCCTTTATTTATTTAAAACTTATTCTAGTAACTTAAATAAAAATAATGTAAGTCTGAAGCATATTTGATATATATGTTACGGTGTAAGTTCGAAATTGGTAAATGTCGACATTCACCGGTTAATGTCAAATTAAAAAAAAAAAACTGAACGAAAACTAACCAAAACTAACCACAATTAATTAAAATTATTAGTTTTAACCAAAACGCACCAAAGTTGTTAGTTTTGATTAGTTTTCGCTCAGTTTTTTTTTAAATATTTAACATTCACCGGTGAATGTCGACATTCACCGATTTCGAACTTTCACCGTAACATATACATACCTCAAGTGATTTTAAATTTGTCTATTTATTAGATATGGTCAATTTTTATTTATATATATTTTATATATACTTTTATCGTTTTCTTTCTTCTTTTCTAATGTTTAATGATTATACATAATATATAAGCACAGTAAAATATTATTTTTAAGCAATTCTTGGATAATGGTAATTTTATGCTTTAATGTTATTTAAAAAAATATATATTTTGTGTTTTAGAAATCCCACACCTACGGCCCTTGAAAAAATAACTTGGATTCCAAATTCGCCAAATCAAAATCAAAAGAAAAATGTTTTTTATCTCAGCATTAATTCTTCACTTACCTTAAAAACAAATCCAGATGAGGAGGACTGGCAGTTTTATCAAACTCTTTATAATAAATACGGAGATCCACCTCATTCAACATATTAGATTAGCGAATAATTTAAAAATTTTAAAAACTGCACAGTTAAAAATTTTGAAAACATTTATTCGAAAATACTCGCTAGCTTTTACGTTTTCGTTATATTTAAATAAATTTAAATGTACACGTTTTTACTTTTATACTGTTATCTTTGATATTAGCCAAGTTAAGTTGAAAAATTGTTAAATCCAGAACTCAAGCTATTATTTAACTTTATACTTTTTATAACCTGGTCATAATTGCAAATCAAAACAAGAAAGGTATTTTTTATGCATTACTTCACTTACCTTAAAAACAACTAATGAGTATGATGGCACTTTTTATCCAAACCTATTTTACTCAAATTTAAACGTAGTTTTAAGCGCTTATTACGAATTTGAAAAAATATTTTTCGGCATCGTTTTTTTTCGAGATATTCATCATCAAAGTAAAAACCAAACTAATATATTTTTACTAATTACTCCATCTTTTACAAGTTCTTGATTTTTACACTTAAATGTAAAATATTTTATAAATTACCTTTTAAAACCTTGTATTTTATTTATTTTACACCTTTGTTTTTCATTAAATTGCGAACTTTCAGGTTCAAAGGCACCCATATTTGCTTATAAAATCTTGTTATACATGTTTGCATTCCACGTTGCGAGCGTGGCCAGGTTTGCTTAAAATAAAATCTCTAGTGTATACATGGTTGCGACCACGTTGCGGCGTGGGGAGGTTTGCAATTAAATGGAAAAAAGGTGTAAAATAAATATAAAAACAGTTTTTAAAAGATGTTTGTACAATAATATGTGCCAATTTAGTGTAAAATTCAAGAATTCTGTGCAAAAAGAAGGAGGAATAGTGTAAATAAGGTTAGTTTGATTTTCAACTTTGATGATAAATATCTTAAAAATGAAACGTTGTGAAATTTTTTTAGATTCTTAATCAGCGCCCCAAAAAACCCCCGTATACCAAATTTGGTCAAAATCGGAGAAGGCAACTTTCGAGACAATTACCCAAACTTTTTATAATAATTAAGGAAATCCACCTTATTCGACACATAAGATTAACGTGAAAATTTAAAATTTTACTCAAAAATGTCAAATAAAACACCTGTTCAAAAATACCTGTTATAGTTTTTTGCGTGTACGTAATTATATTCTAGAGGATTCCAAAACAGAAAACATTTCAAAACTATGTATAGCAAATTGTAAAACTCGGATAACTGTCCTTAACCCATGAACATACATTACAAAACAAAATAGGGAGTTAGTTTAACTAATATTTTAAACGGGTACAGGCGTTAATCCACGTAATATGGAAGCATTAATAAAAATGCACTAGCAGAAGAATCGTGAAACATTACTTGAGCCAACCTTGAAGAAGATGACACATTTTACACACAAGTTATTGAGTTTTTCGTGCTATGTCTCCGTAGTTCTTGCTTTCAAGTAAAAGGTGCTGAATAATGGATTTCCGATGGGTTAATCGCTCTCTCTAGTGGTAGCAAATGTTTATATAAAGTAGTTTGAGAAACACGTAATTAAAACCAAAAGTTTGGGTGAGATGTGTTGACGATACTATTATTGTATGGACACACGAATAGGTAATGAGGAAGAACTCGAAGGTTTCTTAAAACATCTAAATTTCCTTCGACCTAGTGTCAAATTCCCAACCGCTGTGTTCACACATCGTCGTTGTGGTTGGGCCCAGTAGGATCTTTTGGAACATGCGCTAGAGTTGCTGGTTATCGGCAACTCTTTTGGCTAGCGTATGGAACGGGATCCGAAGCTAAGATGAACACACAAGGCTTAACTCAAGGTGTTAGCATACCGTGCTGATGAGTGAATGACATCCTGTGCCTTAAACAGGTGTCTCTAACGGTGCCTCTGAGATACAGGGCGACCTCTCTAAGTATCTAGCCTTACTGCGGTAATGCGGAGCTCTGCCGTGGTAGACTATTACTTCCCTAGCTCCAAACAGAAAGCGGACAGAACCGCTTTCATAGGAAAAAAGTGACAAAGGTGCGCTGATCGAAACGGATAAATCCGTTTCAAGAGGTGCCACTCAAGGTCACAAGTAGACAAAGGTGCGCCGAACGAAACGGGTGAATCCGTTTCGTTAGGTGCCCCTGAAGAACATCTGGTTCCTGTAACAAGGACCTGGTCACTAGACCGGGAGAGGAGGGCATGATGGATCTAATCGTCTGCTCGCCATACTCTCCAGGAGACAGGGACACCAAAACATATCAGAACACATTGTGCTCGTGTCCGGTAGCGACACGAGTAAAAGGAGATGTAAGAACTCTCTTCCAATCTGGTATCGGATTCATTAGAAGTCCGATCCTATTGGGAGAAATATAAAAAGGTGTGAGCCACAATAGACCGAGCGGTCGCAGTGGAGGGCGTAAAAAGTCCACTTACTTTAAACCTACCTACCTACCTACCTAGTATCAAATTCACATTACGGAAGGAGCAAAATTTGGCTTTATCTTTTCTCAAGTTTCTAGTTACACGACATAATACAAACCTTGGTGTACAGAGAACCTACTCACACTGGAAAATATTTGCGCCAGAATTCTAGACACTCCAACAGACCGAAACAAAAGTTCATACTTACTCTATACAGTGAGCGAATAAAATATGGAACAAATTCATTTAAAAATCAGGTATTGGGTATTAAAAAAATCTCGCACACGTCTATCATAATTTTTTCTTGCACATGTTTTGCACTAAGGAGAAAATATTCACGGTAGTTGATTTTCATACCAAAGTTGATTTTTTAAATAAAACACTATTTTTAAAATTGCATTTTTGGATTCTGTGTCAAATTCTACGTATGATTCATGTAGCATATCCTATAGCCGGAGAGCTGGTAAATTTTGTGTAATAGTATCTACTGGATAGATAAGCAGGTAAACATGTGCTGGCCTGACCTACCTTGGTACACCAGGTACTGCGCATAGGGTAAAGGTGTTAAAAAAATGGCCCAAAAAAAGTATTTTATTCAAAGGCCAAAAAGCGTAAATCGAAAGTTAAGTAATTAGGAATACAAAAAGAAATGAGGCAGACACTTTTGAGGGGGTTAGCATTTAATAAAACCACCCCAAATTGTATTTTTTAAAATACAAAATAAGGTGTTTGATTCAGGCTGACATTTTAACAGCATCTTAATATCATACAGTCCGA
The DNA here is from genome assembly GCA_019359885.1 of Listronotus oregonensis. Lineage (NCBI taxonomy): Eukaryota > Metazoa > Arthropoda > Insecta > Coleoptera > Curculionidae > Listronotus > Listronotus oregonensis. The sequence continues at coordinate 231,256 of JAHBCN010000203.1, forward strand.
CACTTTTGTTGGGGTTTAATTATTGAAAAACACAAAAATAAATTATGCTTTTAATAGAGGGTAGTCGAAGGCGTGAGTAAGAGCACCGATCACCGCATAGGTCTTTTTCTGCGTTCTTATTGTCTGTTGGACATTGGACATGTGTTCTTGTACAGCTTACCTGCTATGCATTTTTTAGTAACCATTTCATATTTTTGTGATTTCTTTAATGAATGTGTAAAATTGTCGAATTACTTTTTTTACTGGCACTAAAAGTAACATTTTTCTCACTGGTTACTAGCTTTTAAAATAAAATATTTCTCATGCAATGAGGAAAATTCACAAACAGTGAGAAAAGTACTTTTCTCTTTAGTGAAAAAAGTAATTTGCTTTCAATTGCTATATGAAATAGTAATATATAATAGACCTTTGATTTGTGACTTAGACATAATCTAGCAGCCTGTGGCAGTTGGCGTCGCATAGCAACGATTAAACAAAAATAAATGTATCATGCATCGGCGGGCGCCATATTTATTGCAAACCGCCTTAGGCTCGTGCCTCAAACTCACTTGTTGCACAATATACTATTCTTATCAAAATGGAAGTGGGGTGTGAGGAAAATGAATCTGTGTCATGTGTTATATGTAATAAAAAAGATGCTGGAAAGGTTATTATGTTCTCTGGGACAACTTTAAATAAAACTTACCAAAACTAGGTAACAGTTTGGAAGTTGTTGTTGGTTAGTTCTGGTTTCATAAAAAACAACCTTCAATAATAACAAATTATTACAAAATATCTGTCATCATTGCTTATTCAAGTAAAGCCACGGCATTGTACCATCTCTTTATATAAAAAGTAAACAAATTATATATTGCTTTTTAAAAAAGACGTTTAACGAAGCCCTAGTTTATATTTTATGTACTACATATGTTTCTCAAATTTAATTAAAAGCATAAAGCATCCGCAATCTTTTGTTGCTCAGTGTTTCAAAAATGATGAACTTTTGAATGTATAATCAAAAAATAACGAATTCCCTGGGTGATTTTCTTTACCAACACCCAATAAAAAAAGTCTAATAGATTTACTAATTAGGTGGGTAATTAATGACAATGATTGATATTTTTTGTATGGGTTACTAAATCTACCCATCTGTTTCGGATATTTTAAAGTTTTCTTTCGTAAACAACTTAAGCAGCCCCTAGATCTGCGTTTTAACCTTTTAATAAAATTTAAACTACTACACCCTACACCGGGCCGAGCGCGCAAAAGTATGACAATGGCCCGTTAAAGAAATATCACTCACTTAATACTGTATAAGAGCCATAAAAAATATTTTAAAAACTTTTTTAAAACAATAGCTTCAATTTGTACGCAGCATGTATATATAAATTTTTATTAATAAACTTTCTTCTCGATTGCCTAAAATTACGCTACTAAAAATAACAATTTTTAGTTGTGGTTAGTTGTGGTGTAGTGGTTACTATTTAAAAAATGAAACAAAATAATCAGCTTCACCTGGGAGGTTGTTTGAAGCGCTATTGTGTCTACTTTAATCTAAAAAAAATTAACTTGATAGCATAAATATTAGAGATACAACAGTGAAGATTTTAAAAAGACGTGTATCATTGTAAAACATTTTTTTGGGTTTTCCGAAATAAAAAAGTTCTCGACCACTAAAAAACGTCGTAAAAAGTGATTTCATGTACACGATTACCTTATCTTTAAAGAAACCCACTAAGTCTGGTCTGGGTGTCTGTCGGTTTTTTTTTTCGATAACTAAGCGACTTTTCTTCCAAATTTTACTCCACTAAACGCAGAGAAAGATCTTGGCTATTCGGTGATCGGTGCTTTTACTCATGCCTACGACTCCGCGCTTCCTATCTCTCCCTCTATTAAAAGCATAATTTATTTTTGTGTTTTTCAATAATTAAACCCCAAAAAAAGTGTCGGACTTTTTATTGTATGATATTAAGACGCTGTTAAAATGTCAGCGTCAATCAATCATTTTGTATTTTAAAAAATACTACTTGGGGGTGGTTTTATTAAATGTTAACCCCTTTAAAAGTGCCTGCCTCATTTATTTTTGTATTCTTAAGTACTTTAACTTTCGATTTATGTTTGTTGGCCACTGAATTAAACACTCTTTTTGGGCCACTTTTTTTACACCTTTACACTATGCGCAGTACCTGGTGTCCCAAGGTAGGTCAGGCCAACACATATTTACCTGCTTATCTATCCAGTAGATACTATTACATTACAACAAACACTTCATGAAACCTGCGTTACCAGCTCTCGGGCTACTATACCTATCTGTAACTCTTTCAAAGCAAAGGAAAAAAACCATAATTCAATTTTAGGTGCATATCTTTAGAGGTAAACCAAGTAAATATTGTAAGTGGATTGTCATTATGACTTGTGTCAGTAATTAAAGTTAATATGGCGCATTTAAATGAAGCTCAACGTATTGAAATTTTAATTTTTATTGGATATGGAGACAAAAGAAGAACTCAAGAAAAAGTTTGTCATTTGTTTAAAGCAAAATATTTAGAAAGGCCCATTACAAGCAATCAAGTAAGTACAATTAAAAGAAAATTTAGAGAAACAGGGACAGTTAAATATCGTCTACGGCCAAGTCGTTCAAAAATTAATAAAAATACAATATGGAACCATTTTTTAGGTGTTGAGGATAATCCCCATTGTGTATCTTTTAAAATAATGATGTTAGCCAACGCACAAGTTTGCGTGTATTGAAGGAAGAAAAGTATTATCCGTACAAGATTAGGTTATTACACGAGCTAAATAAAGATGATCCCGATTGAGACTAGATATTTATGAAACTATGGAGAAAACATGCAACTTAAATCCATTATTCCATTGTCTGATAATTTTTAGTGACAAAGCCACGTTTTGTTTTAATGGTACGGTAAATAAAAAAATACCTAGGTATTGAAGCACTATAATCCCCGTTGGATACGAGAAAACTATACCCAACATCCACAAAAAATAAATATTTGGGCAGAGATTTAAAATAATAAAATTATAAAACTTTTTTTTTGATCAAAATTTTACAGGAGATCGATTTTTAGAAGTTCTTAAAAATTACTTTTTTCCCACTCTTGCAGTTTGTTTTCCAAATCCAACTCGGCCTGATATGCCGGATAGATCGATTCAGTTTCAACAGGATGGTGCTCCGCCCCATTTTGCTCGACAAGTACGTAAATATTTGAATGCGGTATTGCCCGGACTCTGGATTGGTAGGAGGAGACTACGTAATGGCTTGCAAGATCTCCAGATTTTACACCGCTGGATTTTTTAATTTGGAGATATTTAAAAGCAACAGTGTATGGGGAAAAACCACCGAATTTAGATGATTTAAAATTTAAAATTGGATATGAAATAAGGCAAATTAATAAAACAACGTAGCTAAGTAACGTTTCGAAAGAGGTTTTAAGCAGATTTTGATGCTAAAAGAAAAGGATTGGCTCTCAGATATTTAGTTGAAACTCAATACCTAAATACTTGGTTTGACAACGTTAAGTCAATTCCAGCTGTCAAACAGCGGTTTCTCCTTTCAACATTTTTAGAGTGTAGATATAACAAAGAAAAATTTTACTTAAGTATTTTTCAGGGGCTTTAAAGAGAAACAAAGTTTTGAGTTATTTAAAAGTTTGGATGGTAAATGGGTCTTATTACTTAAAATAAAGTCCGATGGAGATATCCGGTTACTATCCTTTTATGCAACATGTCTTACTGCTCCTATTGCAACATTGAAATTCCAACAAACAGCAGACATAACCAACAAGAAAAATGGACAAACAGCACTAAAGGAAGATGGACTTGGAACCTCATCCCCAACATCGAAACTTGGCTCAACAGAAAATATGGAGAGGTAGATTATTTCTTAACGCAGGCGCTCTCTGGACACGGATGTTTTCGCCAGTATCTATTTAAACGCAACAGAGCCAACTCAGAACACTGCATCTACTGCAAAGAAAGTGATGACGCAGAGCACACACTCTTTAAATGTCCTAGATGGGAAATGCAAGAGAAACATACAGGCAGCTTTCGGGAAGGAATTTAACGCTGGGAACATGATGGACAATCTAACCTACTCAGAACAAACATGGAACCATGCATACCAAGTAGTTAGAGAAATAATCGAAACAAAGGGAAGAGAGGAGTAGAGTAATGTGAGAAATGGAAACTCATAGACAGCTTCTCCCATCGAAGTAATGCGAGAGCGGATTCCGGTGGGAGATAGTGTAGCACTCGAGGGGAAGTTTTTAGTGGGTAGGCGACTCCCTATGGGGGCCGAATCCCACACTGGCCAGCAGCCAGAACACCATGCTGGATGCCTTTAGAAGATTTTTACCCTCAAAAAAAAAAAAAAAACAGACATAACCAACCATACGCAGAAACATAAGCAGCGCTACAATAAAAACGTTTTTCCAAATATTAAATTTGTTAGGACAGCTTTCAAAAATCCAACGATTGTGTATCATTTATTTAACCGTTCACAAGGACTCTATATTAAAATGTTTTTTAAGTGAATTTAAAGATGGGGTTATAGATTTATTTAAACAATCAGTAGGGAAAAATAAAAGTATTAAAGTAAATATGGAAATATATGGTAGATATATGTTAACGTTTACTAAGAAGCAATAAATTAAATCATTACATTTTCGCTATTATTAGCGAATTATATAGTGATTTTTGTAATATTTTAATTACGAAGCGGTCAGAATTTAGCAAAGGAGGTAGCGGTTGGGCATTATCCAAGCTATTTTTTCTTGAATTTACCATAAACAAAACTGTAGGAGTGGGGGAAAATGTTAGTAAGATGACAGAAACACTTTGATGACTTCAGTTGAGCTGGTGGATGGTGAGTATGCCTGCAGATGATTTTAGCAATATTTCTAATTGTTGGGAATATTTTGATCAAATGGTGTTAATAGCCAGAAAATAAATTAAAAATAAAAAAAGTTGTTGGGAGAAGTTTATCTATTAGTACGCCATTTCAACATTATAACAGGACTTGCCAGTGTTGCCAGAGCTCTCCAATTGTAAAAATGGTTAATATACTGTTTAATTTACCTGGACAGCAGATTTCTACATCGCTTAACGATTGGCTTGAATTCTTGAAAACTGGTACTAAAGTAATTGATAAACATGTTTATTGACGACGGTTTTACTCGTTTGTTATAATTATAAAATCTGATTACTTACATTTAAAAATTGGCCTGTTAAACTCAACCCTAAAGGCCCCCACAGACTTCGTTCTTTTTAAGCAGTTTTAATTGTGGCGATCAAAAGCGTCGATTAACATTGCCAGTTTGTAGGCGAAAACCGAACATAACACCGTCGGTTAAAATTTCTAGACGCGCTTGAAATCTTAATAGTCCATTCGCCCGTGTTTATTAAAAACGAAGTGTGTGATGCAGAACGTTTTTAATCGTCATTCTTGTATCAAGTAAACAATTAAACACGCTACATTTACGTTTTTCGGTGAACGACGGAAGTTTTCGGCGAATAAGACGGTTTAAAATTAAATTAAGCGCTTTCGGCGGTTAAAGATGGTTTAAAATTAAATTAAGTGTGGGAAAATAAAAGTTTTAATCGTCCGACTGAGTGGTCTTAATCGGCGATTAAGAAGGTTATAAAGAACGATAGTCGTCTCGTTCTTTTTATCCTTCTTAATCGCCGATTAATACTTAGCCGGGTGGTCAAGGCACTGGGTTAGCCGTACTACATAAAAATTAGTCTTGGTTTACATCAAGACTTAGACTTAGTTTTATTTAATGTTTTATTAAGAGGTTGATGCCACAGACAGTCAGGTTAGATAAAATTTGAGAGGAAGGATCTATCGGAGCCCTAAAAAAAGCTGGGTTATAAAATTATATGCGTAGGAAAAAATAAATTAGGTTATGTTTAAACCAATAACATGCGCATTCAATTAAAAAATTAGTTAGGTTAAATCATGTTGGTATACATGATCTTGGTAGTATAAAATAATGACCTGCTTTATAGCAAATAAAAATGACAAGTGAAATAATATTCAAAATGACATGTGCAATAGAAATTAAAGATTAAATTTTCAAAGAAGCAAAATAAATTAGGTTAGATTTGTAATTTATATATACACATGTGCAGTGAATTATATAAAGTGAAGTTATGTCTAACAGGTGCATACACAGTTGATTAGAATAAGTTAGGTTAAGTTTATAACAGACGTATTCGCAGTAAATTAAAATAGGTTGGGTTAAGTTGATGACAGACGCATGCGCAGTTAAATAAAATATCAGTGTTCAAGTTAGTTATATTTAAGGCACGGTAAAATAAAAATGACCTAGCCCATGTGCGTTAAGTTTACCGCATGCGCAGTTAAGCTTCTTGGAGGATGACGCGAACCGCGTCATCCTCGGAGGGACCACAACAAACTATTTTACTCTACTTAACTACACCCTGTGTATCGTAGTTAAAATATATCACGACGATAACAAACATACATTTTTTTAAAATAAAATCAATAATAACAAAAAATCTTGTTTCGTACAAGTTGCAAAATTAATGTTTTAGGCACTTTACATATTAATTAAGCCGACCTACGGCTCCGTTTGATAATCTTCAAATCGCGTGCCTAAAACCCAACTAATTTGTAGCTTTTATCGAAAATATATGTTAATCTATGTCATTTTTTTATAATAATATATTAAAGATATCAAACAAACAAAAAAACATATTTAAGGGGTTTTATAATGTTATGTCTAAAATGGCCACGATTTCCAATGAATGCGAAAAATAAATACACAGGAGCCCGTCAAATATGTTTCCAAGAAATTCTAAGTGGTTAACCCTTTGACCCACACTTTAGCAACTTCGTTACATTTTATGTTAGGGTTCGAAATCTCCTGTGGTTTCAAATAGATGGATGTTTAGAAGGAGAAAGGAAAGTCAGATAATATTATTATATATTTACTAACATTTATCTATGTATATTTAAAACCTATTTATTATTAAAGTTGAAGTTTTACTAATTCATAATGAAACATTATCCGAGTGGATTTGATATTAGTAATAGAAGAGTGTGAAAAAATTGTTTACTCGCCTCAAGACTTTATGATAGGCAAAAACGAGTTTTATGTAAAGGATGTTTTAAAGAAAATCCTCACAAAAGTCATTGTAAAATAAATAAACAAATAAGCATAAGCTGTTTCTTCCTTACCACATTCAGCTGCAGCAAGCAAAATTAAAAGTAGATTATTAGCAGCAAACTAAATTTTAAAATATTAGCGTTTCAATAAATTTTATGTTTAAGTAAATGTTAAGTTGCGCGGTTTTCCCCACTCTCTCCTACCATGAATACGGAAAAAAAATTCCAAACAAAGGGGAGGTCATGTAGCACCTCGTTTTAAAGACCCTTTAATTGTCTACTCAGCACCGCTCTGTTTAAACAAAAACGATTTCCAGGGGCGTCCGTTATGTACCTGTATCTGTACCTGTAGGAGAGGGTTATAGAAAAAAAGTTAATGGAAACTTGTCATAATATTTTTATTAGATTCCGAGAGATCGCCCACATATTCTGGGACATCCTGTATATATATATATATATATATATATATATATATATATATATATATATATATATATATAGTATATATATATATATATATATATATATATATATATATATATATATATATATAATATATATATATATATATATTATATATATATATATATATATATATATATATATATATATATATATATATATATATATATTATATATATATATATATATATATATATATATATATATATATATAAAAACCGGGTGTTTCAAATTCGACTCTCACCATTGGGATCACTGGAAACTATAGGAGATACGAAGATGGTTAAATTGGGGCAAAGTTGGGCATTTATGTGACCAACAATATACCGTTTAGAAAGTTTGAAAATTCCGAGAAATTTCCCGGAGATATCCGGAAAAAACGAAATTTTGGAAAATGGTTTTATTTTTTTCCTGGGTTTCTTTTTCAACAAATTTCCCAAAATAAATAATACATTTGCATTGTCACTTTTTCCGCTCTATCGAATGGTGTTCATAGTTTTGCAACTCGACGTTTCGTTTTTGCAACCATCATCAACTTTTTTTTTTTTTTAAATGGACGCCATATGGGAATTCCACAAATTTGAATGGCCCTTTTTATCACATTTTCAACGATGTATCATAAGTTACCCTTGTTGCCTGGAAAATCCAAAAAATTAACTAGAATATTTTTATAACGTAGTTGGCTTTGATTTCTCAAATCGGTGACGTGTAAATGACATTCTGTGTTTACTGTCAGTTGTGGTGTCGTTAAAAATGGAATTCCCCAAAGAAGAAAAACGAGATATGGTAAAACTTTATTACAAGAATGATAGGAACAGTGTAAAAACATCGGAAGTGTATCTTAACTCGTATCCCGAAAACGACAACCTCATCGAACTTTATTCAAATTATTGGATAGAAACCTCGCTGAGTATGGTTCGTTTGAAAAGCCCAGACAAAAATATGGGGACAGAATGGATGAGGAAAGAAAGAAAACATCGTAAATGAGGTATAGTTAATGTTAACATTCGTTTTAGGACGCAAAGTACCTAATCGATTATCTATTCGGAAAAATGTTGACGAACGCGGCAATTTTCAAATACATACCGGGTATGCGTCGACTTTATGACTTAGTTCGAATTTAGGAATTAGTTACTTTGCGATCAACTGTAAAAATATTAAACCGTTTATGAAAAACTAATACATTTTTGTAGAGAAATACGAATCCAGGTAAATCCACACGCCAGATAAAACTGATTTGGATGTTTCTTCGCACACGTCTGTTTGTTGAGAGATCAGGAAAAGTGGTTTCAAATGCTACAAAATCCACATATCGAAAAACTGCATCATGGTGATTCTGAAAGGCGATTACAATTTTGTGATTGGCTACAAAGGCGACCCGATTTTCCAGCTTTTCTAGAAAATGTTATTTGGACAGATGAGAGCACTTTCACCAATTGTGGAATATTTAATCGAAACAATGAACACATTTGGAGCATAAACAATCCCCGGCAGTTTCGAGAATTACGACCCCAAGTGCGATTCAGTCTTAATGTCTGGGCAGGAATTTATAAAAATAGAATTTTGGGACCTCATTTTTTCAACGGAAATTTGAACGCTGAAATGTATTATCAGTTTTTGACGTCAACTTTTGAAGACTATTTGGACGATTTACCATTAGCAAACTACAACAGTATTTGGTTCCAACACGATGGTGCTCCACCTCACAACACAAGACAAGTATCTGATTATCTTTCCGAAAGGTTTGGTGACAGGTGGATTGGGAATAATGGGCCGGTAAGGCCAGCTAGGTCTCCAGATCTCTATGTCCTCGATACATTTTTATGGGGTACGTTGAAAACCGAATTTATGGGCAAGGCGAATACCAAAATATCGAGGAACTTCAACTCAACATCGTTAGGGGGTTTGGAAGATTAAGAAGGAAGAAATAAAACGCGCAGTTAATAACATACAGAGAAGAGTGGATTTGTTTTTGAAAATGACGGGCAGCATTTTGAACATTTGTTATAATTTTTTTGTTCTAGTTTTTAGTAATTTTCTGTTATTTAAACCATTCGGTTGTCATTTTTTTGTCTAAGGGTTTCAAACGAACCATACTCAGCGAAGTTTCTATCCAATAATTTGAATAAAGTTCGATGAGGTTTTCGTCTCTCGGATACGAGTTAAGATACACTTACGATGTTTTCACACTGTTCCTATATTCTTGTAATAAAGTTTTACCATATCTCGTTTTTCTTCATTGGTGAATTCCATTTTTAACGACACCACAACTGACAGTAAACACAGAATGTCATTTACACGTCACCGATTTGAGAAATCAAAAGCCAACTACGTTATAAAAATATTCTAGTTAATTTTCGGGTTTTCCGGGCAACAAGGGTAACTTATGATACATCGTTGAAAATGTGATAAAAAAGGGGCCCTTCAAATTTGTGGAATTCCCATATGACGTCCATAAGAAAAAAAGTTGATGATGGGTTTCGGAAAAAACGAAACGTCGAGTTGCAAAACTATGAACACCATTCGATAGAGCGGAAAAAGTGACAATGCAAATGTATTATTTATTTTGGAATTCGTTGAAAAAGAAACCCAGGAAAAAAAAAAAACGATTTACCCAAAAATTTTTTTTTTTCCCCGGGTATCTCCCGGGAAATTTCTCGAATTTTCAAACTTTCTAAACGGTATATTGTTGGTCACATAAATACGCAACTTTGCCCCGATTTAACCATCTTTGTTTCTCCTATAGTTTCTGAGATCGCAATGGTGAGAGTCGAATTTGAAACACCCGGTATATATATATATATATATATATATATATATATATATATATATATATATATATATATATATATATATATATATATATATATATATATATATATATATATATATATATATATATATATATATATATATATATATAAAACAGGGTGTTAAACTTTTAATTTTGCTTTCGTTTTTTTCTTAAAAAATTCTTTAACCGAATGACCTAGCGGTACAAAATTTGGGATCTGGGGGTTTTCTGAGGCTTTCCGCTTTTAATGTTGCTACTAGAGGGCGCCAGCTACGGCCTACCTCACTTGTTTTAAATGTCGTAACTTTTTTTAGGCTTAGAATATTGACCTGTTTATTAAAAAATAAGTTACTGTAAATCCATCTGCATCAAAAATGTATACTTTATTTAAGTCTCTAGGAGCAGCCGTTCTCGAGATAAACGCACTTTAATGGATCTTGCAAATTTTTTATGGAAAATAAATTTTATCCAATTGTTTTTAAACTTTGCATAGTGATATTTTGATTCTGATCTGAAGAGTTCTAGACTAATTTAATAATAATATGAAATATATTTGGAAAATTTGAAAGAGAAAATTTTAAAGAAAGAAAATTCAAAATGATACTTTTGAATATAAACAATAACAATGCAAATCTTACTGTACTTACGTTAAACGTTTAAACGTTGTTTATCCGTGCAATCTAAATTTCACGTAGCTGCAGTTACATTTGCATTGTTAATGTATAGATAAAAAAGAAAAAAAAATACTTTTTTTATGTATGTGGATGTAATTGCACATTTGTACGTAGTTTTTAGTTCTGACTAACTTTCCCTAATAACAATTTTCGATATTGTCAAAAATAAAGGTTATTTACTCCTGAGCCAAATTCATATTTTTTGAGCAACCTCGTATACGACTGAAAAAAAAATTGATATCTGATGATTGCATTTAAGGTTTTGGAACATGTAGAACTTTTTATAAATAATAACTTTTTTTCATAAAATTAATAATAATAATAATAATAATAATAATAATAATAATAATAATAAATGTCTTTTATTTAGGAAAAAAAATACAAATCTTTTCTTTACAAAATCAATTAAAAATGGCAGTAGATACAAGGCGCAGTCTAGCCAGAGAGGCTACTCTACTGAACCTTGCACCACTGTGGATAAAACTAAGCAAATAACATCTTAAGAAATATAATTAATAAATATGCACGTTATTTTTTGCGAATATAAAAATTATACAAAGTTACAGACAAAACTAATTAAATACTAACGTCTCACCCAAACATTGGGGGAAGGGAAAAAAAAGTTAAAAAAGGAAGTTGGGGAAAAAATGTCAAAAAAAGAAAAAGTTTAAAAACTGAAATTTTGGGGTTAAAAAATTTTTTAAAAAACCAATTTAAATTTCATTCATCAAGTAACACAAGTTCATTTAAAGAGTTATAAATCTTAATTGCATTGAAGGAATGACTTTTTAAACATGGCACTCTATTGGGGAACGTCAATCTTTTCCAAACCTTATATTTCTTGTGTAAATCTTCCGGGGTACAAACTTACTTTAAAAACAGAG
>JAHBCN010000204.1:0-242367 GCA_019359885.1 Listronotus oregonensis
ACCAAAAAAAAGCTGACCTATAAGAATGCTGAACCTTTTTTTTTATTACTATAAACTATAGTCAATTTAAACCGCACGGTCTTCAGCAGGGGTTTAAATTTTTTTTTCCCCAGGAAAAATGCAAAAATTTTTAATTCTCGAAACTATTAATTAAAAAATATATATAAATATAATATAAGTGTAATAAAAGGGTCTAATAAAACTTAATTCTTTTGAATTTTTTTTTTGGGTGTTTGATTTTTTGAGAAAACAATTTAACTTTAAAGAAAAACCAAAATATCTCAAAAACAAAAAACTAAAAAAGATAAAAAAAAAAAATATGTTTTTTAAAAAGCTCTATAAAAAGGTTATATACCTTTTTAATAAATTATGAAAAAGAGATATAAGAAAAAAATGGATTGTGTTTTTGGGCCCAAAAAAATTTCGCTTAACAATAATTTTTGATACAATAATATACCAACTTCAACCCCATCAAAAAATTGATTCAAAATGTTCTTTTATTGAATAAAAAACTAATACACATGTGCCTTGAGGCAAGGGGGCCGGATATTTTTTTTTATTTATTTTTTTTTTTTTTTGATCAAAGAATTATTTTTCCCGACCCCTTAAAACTTTAACTAAAAGAAAATTTGAACTTTATTTTTTAAAAAAAAAAAAAATAAGTGCCTTTTATCGGGTTTTTATATCCTGGTAGGACGCTTAAATTTCTCGATCTTCTATGCTACTATTAAAAAGTTCATCTTTTAATATTTTTTTATCGTTTAAATATTTTAATAATAGCTTATAAGACAGTTACTATTTAGAATGATCTGTCTAATTTTTAATTTAAAAACCCTAAAGCACCTTTTATTAGGCTATCTTTCTTGGTGTATAAAATATGATTAAAATTTTTTTTTATTAGTTTTTAAAAAATTTAAACAATAAAAAAATATTTTAACGGGATTGGTGTCTGACGCCAAAGCAAAAGCAGAGTAATAGATGGGAGCGTTATTGCCTCTAAAATTATTTTAAATAATAAAAAAAAAGTAAATCCCGTTTAAATAGGTAAGTTTAGAAAAGTTCCCCGTTTATTTTGTCGAAATTTTTTATACAGCCTCAAATAAAATATTAAATAATTTTAAATTTTAAATTTTATTATCCACAATTTTTAAAAAAATTTGGGCCCGGGGGTAAAAAAAAAAGAAAGAAAAAAAAGGAGCTATCCATAGTAGCATAAATCCAGAAATATTAACTGTCCTGCCAGGTATATAACACCGAGAAAGGGGGGCACTTATTTTTTTTAAAAAAATGGAGTTTAAATTTTTCCCTTTTTTTTGGCCCAAAAAAAAAAAAGAAATTTCAAAACTGGATAAGGGAAAAAAAGGAAAAAAAAATTTTTTTAAAAAAAATAAAAGGAAAATTTTTTTTTTTTTATCTCCTTTTTACTTATTTTTATTAAAAATGTTATATAAAATTTTAATGGAGCTTTTAAAATCATATTTTTTTTTAAAAAATTTTTAGCTCTTTTTTTTTTTGAATATTTGCGTTTTTATTTTTTAATTTAAAACTGAATATCTCAAAAATAAAAACAAAAAAATTTTTTTAAAAAAAATTCATCATTTTTTGGGAAAGATTTTTTGTGAGGTCTCTCTGGGGTTAAAAACTCCTTTTATTTTAAATATATCTATGTCTTCAAGCGTTAAAAAGACAACTTTATATGTATTTGATTCAAATAATTTTAATTTTTCCCCGGGGGTTTGGGAACCCCTAAGAAAATTTACTAAAGCAGCTTAGTTTATTAACAAAATGGTCCCCCGTTTTTTTTATCATCGGTCCCAACAACACGAAGTATCAACTATTTTGACCTTAAATAAAAATAAACATTTTTAACATTTGGAAAACACATGTTGTGATTCCCCATAAAAAAAAAAAAAAAAATTTAATTAATAAGTATTAATACCCAACATAAAACTGAAAAGTGTGGGAAAAATATTTTTACCAAAACCGTGAAGATGTGCGATAATAAAATGAAATTAATTTTTTTAAAGTTAACAAAGATATAGTGCCGGAACATACTGAAGAATTCTAGTCAAAAAAATAAGTGTAAAAACCCAGTTTTAAAATGTGTGATACCTTAAGGACGCTTTTAATTATTTACTTTAGTTGTATGTGTGTGTTCAGCGACTCGTACGAGCAAAGAGACGGTAATAAAAAGTTCTTATCTGGTAATTATGGGTTATTTGTTTATTAATATTAGAATATTTTCACCAGCAGTGGCGTATATTAACATTAAAAAGTGGGCGGACATAGATCTGAAACTTAAAAGAAAAAAAATTAAATTTTTTCAAAAAGGTTTTTTATTTTTTTTAAAAAAAATGGGGTGTCATGCCCCCCCATTTTACGCCACTGTTCACCGTGAATTACTATTGGTGCTTGTCCGACAAGAAATGTGGTTTTTTTGCGGTTTTACCCCAATCAAAAAATTGAACAGCACAGGTTCCCAACACCTGGTTTTATTCAACAAAAAAAAATTTTTTTTTTAAATTTAAGGTTAAAAAAAAAAAAAAATAAAAATATAGGTCTGTTTTTATTGAAATATTTTCCTTTTTTTCCCCCCCGTACCCCAAAAATACACCTTCCATAAGACCCCCCCCCAAACAGGTGTAAAATAACAATCAATAATTCTGGGGTGATTCTAATATTATATTTATTAAGGTATAAAGGGTTTTAAAAAGGATAATAACGCTTGAGGTCGATTTTTTCCGGGGCCTTTCCCAGGGTAAATTTAATTTGACCAAATTATTACCCTTAATATTTTTCAACGCAATGTCATAAATATTCTTTATAGAGAAAAATTTAATGAATTTTAATGTATTATTTAAAACCAAATCAAGTACTAGCATTTACCTGAAAAAATTGTCGAAAGAAGTGGAACCATGGTTGTAAGTTATTTGTCAATAAGACAAAATAAAAAAAATTTTCGATTGAGGCATAAAAATCAAAGTAGTGGAAAAACCTCCCCCAAGATATTTTAGTGGGTCAAGCTGAGCATGCTCTTTGCCAGTGGGGTTTACGAGAAAAAAAATTTATTTGGTTGGGGGAACACCCTTTGGGGTGTGGACAAACCGTTTTGATGACTTATTTTCAAGATTTGTCAGAGTCATATCCCCAAAATTCCCTTTTGGCAAAGTTTTCAATGTTATAAAAATTAATAGTTCTAAGAAGATAAGAATGATGAAAAAAGGGATTTCTCTGCAACGTTCCCAAAAAACAACTTGGGAGAAATTTTTACCCCAAAAAAACGAAGGTTCTGACCCCGGGAAAAAGTTTTTTGGTAACAATTGCATATACGGTTTTTTGCTATTTTTGGATTTTTTTTTTTTTTTAATAAAATTAAATTTAAATATCCCCTTTTGGGTAGCAAAATATACCGGAGAAGAGAAATTTTTTTTAATTTTTTTTTTTTCAACCAAATAAACTTACTGGATCGGGTGAATTTGAGTGGGGGGGGGTAAAAATATAAATTGATAATTATTTAGTTAAACATAACACACAGAAACGAAATCATTACAAAAAACGCAAAAATCAGGAAAAAAAACTTTTTAAATTTAAAATTTAAAAAATAGGTTAGAAATAAATCTAATATCTGATAACACCCCAAAACCCCCCCGATAAACACAACACGGCAGACATTGGAAAAGGACGTAACGCGTAACTAAAGTCGATAAAATATGTTTAGCGATGAATTTAAACATTTCTAAATAAAAATTTCCTTTTAAATTCTATATTTATATTAAAAAATGGGCATAAAAAAAATAGATTTAATTTGGCTTTAAAATAAAAATTTAAAAAAATTTGCTACATAAACCATTTTTATTTTTTTTATTTGTTAAATACGTTGCATTCTCTTTTCGCCCCCAAAGGAATTTCGCAGGCGAATATGACAATGCCGCTTCAACGCGTAGGAATTTTACAACCGGTCCTTTGTCTTTGAAAAGGAAGAACCCGAAGGTGTAAATGCGACGTTGCCCCGGTTTTTAAGTGTTTTGTGGGGTTTTTTTTAAAACTATCTGTTAAAACTATTTACAAAATTTTTTAAAAACTCTAAAATGGTGCGTGAATGTGTTTTGTATAAAATTGGACTATTTAAAGAAGATGTGTCTTTTCTAGGGAAGTTAGGTTCTGTTTGCTAGGCGATGTTTTTACCAAGGTAGTGGCGTAGATTTACATAGCCTGAAGGAAAGTAACTAGACCAAAAGGTTATTTAGCCCTTTTACTTATTTTAATATTTTATTGAATATTTTCAATTTATTAGTTTGTGGGGGGTTATAATATTGTGGGAAAATTTACATTATCAAAAAGGGTTTTCTAATATTTTAGGTTTCCCAGATCCAATAACAAGAAACATTTGGTTTTCTCTTGTGGGGAAATTTAAGAGGACATTTGCAAAGCACCCCGTGCTGGCTCAGAATTTTGATCCACAGGAATTTTGATTAAAAGGGAAACAGCCCAAATATTTAAGGCCTGAGCCATCCCAAAAATTTTACATCCCCTATATTTGACAATCAATCTTTGATGGAAGGTAATTATTATAGATAATACATTCAAATTATTGTTAACGTTGTTTTTATATTTACGAATTTTTGTAAACTTTGGTTCTTGATTTAAAAAAAACTCATTTTGTGAGTCTATCTAACGTTGGAGCTTTTATTTTTTAAAACAAACATCTTTTGACCTATTCATTTTACAATTAATATAACTGTATTTTTAGCTCGACTCCATTTTCGAGACTCCCCTAGGAAAGTAAAAGGGTATGTAATTAATATGGTCTTACAAAATCAGCAAAAGTTTCAAAAAGGTTTTCACGTATTTTTTTTTTTTAATTTTAAATTTTTTTAGGGATAAAGCATATCCATGGAAAATTGGGTGTATGATTTATCAAAAATTTGACCACACAGCCTAAATCAATTTATGCCCCCAAAATATTTTTTGCAACATGCCAATACAATTTTCGAAATTTTGAAAGATAATGCTTCTTTTGCGATTTTCTGAAAAAAAACAAAT
This sequence comes from Listronotus oregonensis, assembly GCA_019359885.1. Taxonomy (NCBI): domain Eukaryota; kingdom Metazoa; phylum Arthropoda; class Insecta; order Coleoptera; family Curculionidae; genus Listronotus; species Listronotus oregonensis. The sequence continues at coordinate 5,044 of JAHBCN010000204.1, forward strand.
TTGACATCTAAAAAGTCACGTGATCATCCTTATACAGGGTGCCACAGATTCAAACATCTGAGGATCTTGGAAACCGGAAAAAATACAAAGTCGGTTAATTTATTGAAAATTATTTGGTGCAAACCCTCCCGTTTGAAATTTAAAAATTAGTCTTGGAGATATGGGGGAAAAAAAGAAATTTGGATTTCGTTTTATTTTTTTCTGACGTTATTTAAAGAGATATAAAAATAAAAGAAAATTTTTTCATGGCCACTCTAAAACACCGTTGACGATTTTTTGACGTTTCGTTTTCTTTAAAACCATCATCAACTTTTTTTTTTTAAATACGGCACTCAATTTTCATTGCATTTTTTTGAAGCAGTTATAACCCAATTACAATGATTATAACACTTAATATTTTCAGTTAAATAAACATTTTTTTTCATAAGAGACAATGAGTTGAAAGGGAACCAAACATTTCTTATAGGGGCGTTTCTTTTTGTTAAAATATTAAGTGTTATACTTTTTTGTTATTGGAATAATAAGGGTTCAAAAAAATAAAAAAAACCAGTCCTTTTAAAAAATAAAGTGATGATGTTTTAAAGAAAACGAAACGTCGGGGGCTCAATTTTTGTAGAGCTTAAAAAAGACCACAAGAAAGTACTTTTTTTTTCCATATCTCTTTAAATAAGTAAAAAAAAAAACAAATCGGCAAAATTTCGTTTTTTTAAAATCTCAGTCCGGAATTAACTTTCTAAAGTGGAATTTTGTTACGTAAATAAAAACTTTGCCATAATTTAACCGACCATATCTTACGGATCCGAATCCCCTACACTAATCTGTGGCACCTTATACTTAGGGATTATTTTCAAACAAAACTTTTGGCAAAAAAATTACCCAGATTAATTGGGAAAAAATTTTCCCATTTGATGCGGACTTTATGGGAAATGTTTTTATTATCTTAGGAAAAGTAGATAATTTTATTTTGCCTTATATAATATTTTAAAATTTTTTTTTGTGTATATTAATAAAAGTATCCCCCGTTTTGTCTTTTTTTTTTAATTTGTGGCCCAATTTTCTTAATTTATAGGAAAAAATTTTGTTTAAATTAATATACCAAAAATATTTTATGTTTTTAGAATAAAATATTTTATAACTATTTATGTTGCTAATCAATATTTTTTTAAAAAACTAAAATTAAAAGGGTCACCATAATTGAACGATTTAAAAATTAATATTTTTTAAAAAAATATCAATCGAAACTTCAACATAAACCATACGCCACTGGTTTAAAAATGCAGGCTCCTACAATTTTCCTTGATCAGCTAATTTATCTTCTATTTTTTCCCCCTTTTATATTTTATTGATAATGTCTGGGACAAAACAAAGTGTCATTTTGAATGAAATGTTAAGTCTTTTCTTTCTTTCGTCTGAGGATAACACATTCTTTTCATTGTCAAATTCAAAATAAGTATCAACAGTGTTGGGGCTTAATTTTTGGCCCTCAAATTTGATATTCTGGTTCTTTTAAATAATTGGGATTAAAAAGCTGCTTGCTTACCAAAACTAACCATGACCGACTAGGGGGTCTTGAATTTGTCTACAGTTGGTCATGGTTAATTTTGTTAGTTAAGCGGCTTTTATTTTTATTTATTCGAAAGAAACGGAACGTTTCAAAAGACCTATTGGCAACACTGCGCTGACGTTCCTTGTCATAATGGGAGTTTCCTTTTATGGGAAAATCAATGGTAATTTAAATTTTCAAATTAAAATAAAATATTAAAACACAATTTCTCTTCTCCCGGTAGTATATTTGCAATCCCTAAGGACACTGGAATATGACTATATAAAAATTTTACCATATAATCCAAAAATAGAAGAAAACACCTGCAATAATTACCATAACTTTTTGAAAGCGCCGACTGAAATATTTGGCAGATAAAGTTGCATTAGTGATAGGTGTAGGGAGCTTGTAGAAAGACAGGCTTGTAAAAATGAAGTTTTCAAATATTAACGTGATATGGGTCAGGAATATATTTATTGACATTCCACAAAATAAATGGGCAAGCAAGGAGCTTTTTGGTTATTGATGACTGAATGTGCTTTGCTCTAAGTTAATTCGGGACTATGTGTGTCTTTGCGACCTAAAAAGTACACCTATTAAGTAAGGTTTTGTTCTTATCGTGATAGAACGATATACCGGCTGCAACCTATCGGTAAAAATACATTTTTGGTAATATACACCCCCAAAGATTGCTACATATTTGGGTTTACCTGATGCTAAGGCGTACACAGGTCATTGTTAAAGACGTACAGCGGCAACAATTTATTCTGATGCGGGAGGTAGTTCCGAGAGCTTATTTTTTTTAATAACGCCCTAGGGTAATATTTCGTATTTAACTGACTTTGACAATATTATTATTTGCCAAATAATATACCAGTTGGACATTAAATTATAAAGAAAACTTCATATCAACATAGGTCCGCAAATGCGTCATAAGGTTGCTATGGCAATTTAAAGACGGCACCGGGATATAGGGGTTCTATTTAATATCTGGAACCGTTTTTAGATGGTCATCTGAGTTTGGCATATGAATTGCTTTTAATGGTAGGCACTTTTCAGTGCTTGAACTAAATTATTATTTTAATCAGCGTACCGAGAGGGGATGCATCGATTTAATTTGTTGATTTTTAATAAATGCCATATTTCTGCGGTAAACGAATTTAACATCAGGTTCAAAAATAAAGTTTATTTGATTATAATTGTCATTGTCCACCAGTGAAATTAAAAAAAAAAATTGTTCTCGCCTTTCAAAAAATTGCTTGGGCGACCATGCATGCACTATTTTCTTTTAAAGAGTGTTTTCTCGAAAACAGCTAGCCTGACAAGTTTTTAACAAGAATACCTTATTTTTGTTATTTATTAATAGGATATATATATATATATATATATATATATATATATATATATATATATATATATATATATATATATATATATATATATATATATATATATATATATATATATATATATATATATATATATATATATATATATATATATATATATATATATATATATATATATATATATATATATATATATATATATATATATATATATATATTTTTTTTTTTTCTTGAATAAAAACATATGGCTTTAGATTTTAGAATCTTATAATATATCATAAGATGTTGATTTTGGATATTATAACATGACTCTATCACTGGTTAACCGGAAACGACATCAACTTTCATTTTAATGAAATACCTTGTATATTTTTAAAATTTGGATTCTACGAATCATTTCTGATATAAAATGTATATTATGTCCTATACTTATACTAGTTTTTGAGGAAAAATGGCGATTAAAGATGTCAACCTACCGCGTATGCAGTTTTATGGGAAAACAAATAAATGATATAAAAAATTATTATGTTAGTGGAAATTGCAACAAAATAGTGTTTTTGTTTAACATACTGTGTTAAAATTATTATGTTTAATTTAATTTTTTCTAAAGACTCTATCTGTGGAGATTATAATAAAACTACTTCCGGCTTTACCGGAAGTGCTGCAAAAACATGACTTTTCTTCAATGTTGCTTCAAAAATTTAAATACATGCCCTGTATATTTTTAAATTTAGATTCTACGGGTCATTCCTGATATAAAATCTGTATAATATCCTATACCTATCTTTGTTAGTTTTGAAAATGGCGATTGAAGATGTCCAAACGACCGCATATATTATGCAGTTATAGGGAAAACAAATACACCTTAGAAACATTTATTATTTTTTAATTTAATTCTTCTTAAAAACTTTATCTGCGGAAGTCATAATAAAACAACTTAAATAATAAACTAATATTAAAATAACAAAATTGCTCCAAAGGGACGGCCTGGGTTATTTTAGGCTTATTAATTTACTAGCATTTATTTGTTTTCCCCTATAACTGCATAATGTGCGGTCGTTTGGACATCTTCAATCCTCATTTTCTTAAAAACTAACAAAGATAGGTATAGGATATTATCAGATTTTATATCAGGAATGACCCGTAGAATTCAAATTTAAAAAAATATACAGGGTGTTGCATTTGCGATAACATTATTAGAAAAGTCAATTTTCGCAGCACTTCCGGTAACGCCGGAAGTAGTTTTATTATGACCTCCACAGATAAAATCTTCAAAAAATTAAATTATACATAATAATTTTATATATTATTTATTTGTTTTCCCCTAAACTGCATAATGTGCAGTAGTTTGGACATCTTTAATCGCCATTTTCAAAACTGGCGAGATGGCTAGAGATATAATTTAATTTTATATCAGAATGATCCTTAGAAATAAATTTTAAAAACTCTTGGGTGATCATTAAAAAATCAAAGTTAATGTCGTTTCCGGTTAAACCGGAAGCGATAAGCACATCTTATAATATCCAAATCGGCATCTTATAATATGTGTATATCTAATTCTAAAATTGAAAGCCATATGTTTTGTTAAAAGAAAATGAAAGGGCTGGTAGTGATTTCGTTATGCCAGTATATATATATATATATATATATATATAATATGTATAATAATAATAATATATGTAATAATATATAATAATATATATGTAATAATAATATAATAATAATGTGTATATATATATATGTATATATATAATAATAATATGTAATAATATATATATATATATATGTATATATGTAATATGTATATGTAATATGTATATGTAATAATAATAATAATATGTAATATTTATATATATATATATATATATATATATATATATCGAAACCAGAGTAATTGAGGATGCAGTCTTTTTAAAGTATTGAAAAAGGATTGGTGGCCTGGATTTAGTAATGAAACCCTTTTCTGTTTTGTCAAGCTTTCGAGAGTTTATTATTTTCTCCCTTCCTCAGGACTAACTAAAAATAAGTTTTTACAATTAGAAAAACTAACCTAAAAACCTTAAAAAGATTGAACTCACCAAAATGGGTTGCTATGTGGAAAGCAAGCAATATCAATGCGATAATCAAATTTATCTCCATATGTATGTTAAAAACTTCATCTTTAAGGGAAAAAATTAATTTAAAACTTAAAGAGAACCGAAATGGGAACACGCAGAAAAGCGCGGTTAAAAGTTCTGATTAGCTAAATTACTATATATATATATATATATATATATAATATATATATATATATATATATATATATATATATATATATATGACGTTTAATTAAAATGTGAAAAAAAAATAATCAAGGCCTCCCTTTACGCCCCTGGTAAAAAAATTTAGTAAAAACACTAAAAAGACTACTGTTAAAAGCAATTCTTGAAAACTCAAACTTTTAAAAGGTTAAAGAAATATAAAATAAAACCTATATCCGGGTGCCACTTTGAATCGCCTGCGCCCGCCATTTCGGACCTATTTGGTGGGGGTGCTTTAAAATGTCCCTAGGCTGTCCCGCCCCTTAAATTTTTTTTTTTTTTTTGAGCTACGGTTTGCAAAGGTATTAAAGTTGGTTTTGATACAAGTTAGATTATCATTAAATTTAATTAAATATTTTCATCTTGACCCCTCCCGGTTCTTGAAAATGGGAATTAGTAACTTTTAGAAAAATAAGAATGCTGTAGAGCCCTCAAGATTTTTTTTATCATTTTTATTATTTTTTGGTAACCCTACAACTTATAATGCAACTTTTGAGGGTTTTGTGTGAGTTTTTGAAAATAATATATATAAAAAAAAAGAAAATTTTTTGAAGTTATCCCTTTTTTTGACAGTTATTATGTTTTTGATCAACGTTATTTTTGACAAGTGTCATATATTTGTCAAAAATATGGACTGTTTGTTATTATTCGTCCTAATCTCGTCTAGTCCAAAAATTACAGTGACTTTTTTTACTCAACTTTATATTAAAATAGCTAACACTGCACCGCTCAGCGACCAGTTGGGGCTTATTCTCAAGAAATTTAACCGCCCACCTAATTAGTAAATCTTATATTAGTGTTAGTTAACTTTTAATTAATATAATAACGAAAGCGATAAGAGCTTTTAAAATATTAGGTATATTGTGATAAATCATTTTGAATAATAGTTCCCACGGTAAAAGTAAATGTCCAGATTTATAAAATTATCAAGTCAGAAATTACCATTTGTGTTTATATTGTTTTGTTTACAAACTTTTTCTAATTAAAAACGAACGACTTTGATATCAGACATACAGACAATATTGAGGTAGATTAGTGCACTAAATCCATACAATATTATATATATATATATATATATATATATATATATATATATATATATATATATATATATATATATATATATATATATATATATATATATATATATATATATATATTACCAGGTGTTTCAAATTCGACTCTCACCTTGGAAACTTAGGAGATACGAAGATGGTTAAATTGGGCAAAGTTGGCATTATTTGACAACAATATACGTTGAAAATTTGAAAATTCCGGTAATTCCGGGATATCCAAAAAAAAGAAATTTTTGGGAAAAACGTTTTTTTTTTTTCCTGGGTTTCTTTTCACGAATTCCCAAAAAAAATAATACATTTGCATTGTCCTTTTTTCCCCTCTATCGAATGGGGTTCATAGTTTTGCAACTCGACGTTTCGTTTCCGTAACCATCATCAACTTTTTTTTTTATGGACCCTTGGGAATTCCACAAATTTGAATGGCCTTTTATCACATTTTTAACGATGTATCATAAGTTACCCTTGTTGCCCGGAAAATCGAAAAATTAACTAGAATATTTTTTTAACGTAAATTGGCTTTGATTTCTCAAATCGGTGAAATTTAAAAGCATTTGTGTTTACTGTCAGTTGTGGTTCGCTAAAATGGAATTCCCTAAAAAAAAAACGAGATATGGTAAAACTTTTAAAAAGAATGATAGGAACAGTGTGAAAACATCGAAGTATCTTACCCCGTATCGAAAGGGCGACAACCTCATCGAACTTTTTCAAATTATTGGATGAAACTTGCTGATATTTTTTTAATTAAAAAAATAAAAAATTTTAAATAAAAAAATTATAAAAATAAATAAAAAATTTTATATATATATATATATGTATATGTCTTGTGTCCAAGATAAAGATCCTAAGCATGGGAATCTCAGTACCTGTTGAAGATACATCTTGGTTAAATTAGGAAAAAGTTGTCTTCTTTGAAGCTTTTTTAAAGTCAAACAGATCAAGAGTATTCTTTCTTCTCTTAATACTAAAAAATCGTCTGGGCTGGATGGCATACCCGCAATCGTCTTAAAAAAATGTGCTCCCGTGCTTGCACCCATCATAACTCGCCTCTTTCGAATCTCTTACGACACGGGCATTTTCCCGAAGAGTTGGAAAGCTGCACGTGTGCAACCTGTCCCCAAAAAAGGATGCAAAACCCCTTCCTTCTAACTATAGACCTATATATCTTCTTTCAGTTGTTTGCAAAGTAATGGTTCATTAAATCCCAAATCTTAAAGTATCTGGAAAAACATAAGATCTTACATGATGGACAATATGGATTCCGTCACAGTAGATCCACAGCTGATCTTCTTTCCTTTGTCTCACACAACTGGAACAAGTCCCTTGAGTTTCTTGGTGAATCCCAGTTCGTTGCTCTTGACATATTCAAAGCTTTTCGATCAGGTCTGGCATGATGGGCTTCTTAACAAACTTCCCTCTTATGGTCTTCCGCCTAAGCTTTACTCTTGGCTTTCCAGTTTCCTTTCTAATCGACGTATATCAGTTAGTGTAGATGGTCATTCCTCCAGCTTCTACCAAATTAATGCTGGGGTGCCCCAGGGCTCAGTGCTGGCACCGCTGTTTCTTCCCACACTTAACGATCTTCTCTCTTCCACAATCAATCCCATTCATAGTTTTGCTGACGATAGTACCATCCACTCTAGTATTCAATTTCTTAAGCCACCATGTAATTCTGATTTGAAAAACAAGCGCAGGTCAATGCAGATATCACTTTTACAAGACCTTAAACTTATCTTGGATTGGGGCGCCAAAAATCTTGTGCAGTCTAATGCCTCGAAAACACAGTCATGTTCGCTATCGAGAAAAAAGTCTGCCAATGCTCTTCCCTTACATATGAGCGGCCAAGTTCTGCAGAACAAAGAGTCGTTTAATCTTGTCGGCGTTACTTTTGGGAATAACCTCAACTGGCACAAACACATTTCATCCATAGCCTCGGCAGCTTCAAAAAAACTTGGATTCTTCTTCCGAACCAGAAAATATTTCTCTTCTTCCAATCTGTATGTACACTCTGTATGTATCCCAAATCAGGCCCTCTTTAGAATATTGTTCTCATGTCTGGGGAATGACGTCCCCTACAACACTTAGCATTCTGGACTCCATTCAGGGAAAAGCCGTTCGTCTTATTAATGATCGAACGCTCACAGAAAGGCTTCCTTTTTTTGCCCACCGTCGAACTGTAGGGGATCTGTCGCTCTTCTATAGGTATTTTCACGGCTTCTGCTCAGAGGAATTGGCCAGTATAATTCCTTCCCTGGTAGCTCCCAACAGAGCAACACGTAGTGCAACTTTTATGCATCCTTTTACAGTTCAGTTAGAGAGGCCCCGAACTTCCCGCTTTCTTCGTTCCTTCATCCCTTGAGTGTCAAGACTATGGAACCTGCTGCCCGCAGAAGTTTTTTCTTCTCCTCCCAATCTCCAAATATAAACTCCCTCTCACCACACTTAAGACACCCACGGTACGTTAGTACTTAGGCATCAGCCTTCGTGGACTGTCCCATGATAAAAAAAAAGCTTATTTACATGCCGTTTAGAAACTTTTAAAAAATTCATGGCGATATTTGGGGAAAAAGGGGAAATTGACAATAACGATTTTATTTTTTTCTGACTTTATTTTTAAAAGATATCAAAAAACTAATAACACTTTCCATTGGCACTTTTAAGGTAATACATGATGATATTTTTTGATTTTATATCCGACGTTTCGTTTTCAAGAAACCATCATCAACTTTATTTTTTAATATGGCCCGAAAAAAAGTACACCCTGTATCTGATTCCATTTTTAGTTAAAGGAAAATTGCATTTTTTCTATTTTTAAAGGTATTTTACGTAGGCGATTAATGAACATTTTTTTAAGTAACGAAAACAACAAAGAAATTAACGCATTTTTTATTTAATTCAAACCGATGTTCAAACAGGTTTCATTATTTTCCAAGCATAAGTATGATCTTCTGTAGAACTTAAAACATCACGTAACATCTCTGGTGTACTACTGTTAAATGCAGCCGTTACACATTCTCGTAACTGCAGTTCAGATTTAAAAGAATATCGGAAAACTTGGTTTTTAACAAAACCCCATATGAAAAAGTCCTGAGGAGTTAAGTCAGGGGATCGCGCTGGCCAAGACACTTCACTAGAGGTTCCAATCCACTTTCCAGGAAGTCGCTGCGAAAGATACTCTCGAACTTGCCCAGAATTATGCGCAGGAGCACCGTCTTGTTAAAACCAACAGCTATTGAGCTGTGCCAGAGGTAAATTATCTAAACAGTCTTTCAAATCAATTTTGCAATAAATAAAGGTAGAGATCGAACGCGTTCTTACACCGATACGTCACGGTCTCATATGGCAAACTGATATAAAACCGTGACGTATCGGTGTTGTTCTAACAGCGTTCGATCTCTATCATTCTGCAGTTAATAAACTATGGTAAATAAATGGACCTAGTATTTTAGTTCCTAAAATTCCACACCACATATTTAAACCAAAATGTTCTTAATGTCTCGATATTTTCTTAACAAGCGAATTTTGTTGAGCCCAGTAATGTGTATTGCGGCGGTTGAAGATACCATTATTTGTGACCATACTTCGTCGGATTATATTATTTTTAAGGGGAAATTTAAAATTTCTTCACATGCGCGTGTATACCACTCTCAAAAATGCCGGCGCCGTTCTACATTATCTTCGATTTGCCAAGTTAATATCTCAGGGTTCTCAACAACTGCTTGCAAAAGATTATTATGGATATCTTCTAAAGACTCCTTTTTTCGAGATGAAATAGGCTTTTTAAATGAACCATATTCTTTTAAATTTCGAGCCAGCGGAAAAAAAATGGACTTACATGGCTGCTTTTCTGAATATGTATTAAGATACATTGCTGCTGTATTTACAGTATTTTTGTGGCACAAAATGTAGCACGTTAGCACGTCAAACTTTTCTTCATGGGTATAATGGTCACCCGGCATATTCGACGATAATAACACAATATTAACTATTCAACAATAAACAATAATAACGACAACTTAAAAACAACAACTCGACAAACAAGGTAAAAACAACGACAATTACGATTTTATCATGATATTAAATAATATGTGACAGACTCAGTGACAGGTGTTTACGTTAAAGCTTGTTTGCAACGCCTACTTAAAAATACCTTTAAAAAATTAAAAATCATTTTTAACTAAAAACATAAGGCATGTGATACATCGTTGAGTTTGTTTATAAAAAATGGAATCAGATACAGGGTGTACTTATCGGGCCATATAAAAAAATAAAGTTGATGATGGTTTCTTGAAAATGAAACGTCTAATATAAAATCTAAAAATACCATCATGTAGTACCTTAAAAGTGCCAATGGAAAAGTGTTATTAGTTTTTTTGATATCTTTTAACATAAATGCAGAAAAAAATAAAATCGATATTGTCAAATTCCCGTTTTTCCCGAGATAATTCAAATTAATGGTAAATTAAATATCCCCATTAGTACAGAAAAACTGTTTAAAAGGGCTAAGAAAGGTGTGTTCCAATGACAATATATTACAAATATAGTTCAACCTTTTTAATTATTTAAATAAGACAATGACATCATTTTCATATTTTACATATGACCCTATTGTTACAGACATCTGGTTTACGTAGACATTTTAAAATTAATTATTTCCCGTACGAAAATTTTTTTGTTGCCCCATTAATAAATATCTCTGTATTTCCATTTTAAATACCTGCGACACAAATTCATAAGCCTAATAAAAAATATATTTATCAGTAAAAATTTACATAAAAATATATGTATATACTCAACACTGAACACTCAACCATCCGTGAGAACCTACGTTACAACATACATACATATATATATATATATATATATATATATATATATATATATATATATATATATATATATATATATATATATATATATATATATATATATATATATACAGTGTGTCTCAAATTGGTGGGAAATGTATGGTGAACTTGGAAACCACGATAGATAGAAAATCGGTTAAATGGGGAAAGCTTTGGACAATTATGTTACTACATGGTTTTATCTATTTAGGTTTTTGATAAATTTTGAAAAAACCTGAAACATGCATTTTCGAAAATCGGCCATATTTTTTTTATGAGTGATTTTTTTCAAATCTGTAAAAACTTCTTCAAAGCAACTTTTTTCGTAGAATATGACCGAGTAGTCAATTTTTATTTTCTACGTTTCGGGTTTTTAGAATCATCATCAACTTTATTTTTTTATATGGACGCCATATTGGATTTTTACGCAGCCAAATAGTGCTTTTTATTCTGATTTCAACAATGTATAACATGTTATAATTTAAAAGTTTATAACCTTATTTATTTCAAAAAACAAATATTTTCTCAGTTGGCCTTGATTTCGGCGAACGTCATTTTTGTAAACAATAAAATATTAGTAATTGGCAAAATAGATAAGCTGAACAGATATTTTACAGAAATGGGTTTCGCGAACATAGCTATAACGTTAATACCGTGTTACAACAAAACTACACGTAACAAGTTAATTGAAACAAGTGAAAACAAAAACAATGAAATGAAGATGTTTAATAACGACCTAAAATTCAAAATATTGTCCATATTTCTCAACATATTAACGATATTTTTTTAAAATAGTCCTAAATACCCTATAAATGGTTGACTTAGGTATGTGGAATTCTCTATCAACATCCCTGGCTGAAAATGTTGGATTTTCTTTAAAATGTTGGTTAACTTACTTAGGTCGTGGTTTTTTAAAACTTCCGAATTTAACAAATTGCAACCAGTTTTCGAAAGTATGTTAGTTTAGGATGCTGCCTTGCAGGAAAATTGTCGAAATACTTTTGCGCAGCTATATTAACATTTCTATTGCTTTGGAAATAACGTTGCAAAATATCAAGTATTTTTAAATAATTAACCATTTCACAAAGTTAAATTAATAACGTGCCCGAGCTAACTTGATAATGACGCTAGATGCATTCGCCGGAATAAGGCCAACTGAGAAATATTTGTTTTTAGAAGTAGGTGATTATAAACTCTAAACTATAACATGTCATACATTGTTAAATATGAATAAAGCACTATTTGGCTGAAAATCCGCGCCCATATAAAAAGTAAAGTTGATGATTCATCAACTTTAGTTTCATATGGGCTCCTATTTCTATGAACACGTATTAACGTTATAGCTATGTTCGCAAACCCATATTCTGTAAAATATCTGTTCAGCTTATCTATTTTGCCAATTACTAATATTTTATTGTTTACAAAAAAATGACGTTCGCCGGAATCAAGGCCAACTGAGAAAATATTTGTTTTTTAAAATAAATAAGGTTATAAACTTTTAAATTATAACATATTATACATTGTTGAAATCAGAATAAAAAGCACTATTTGGCTGCTAAAAATCAATATGGCGTCCATATGAAAAAATAAAGTTGATGATGATTCTAAAAACCCGAAACGTAGAAAATAAAAATGACTACTCGGTCATATTCTACAAAAAAGTTGCTTTGAAAAGTTTTTACAGATTTGAAAAATTTTCACTTATAAAAGAAATATGCGATTTTCGAAAATGCAGGCTTTAGGTTTTTCAACTTCAAAAACCAAATAGATAAAACCATGTAGTAAACAGGATTAGCTTACTAACATAATTGTCCAAAACTTCCTCTTTAACCGATTTTCTATCTATCGTGGTTTCCAAGATCCCCATACATTCCCCACCAATTTGGGACACACTGTAATATATATATATATATATATATATATATATATATATATATATATATATATATATATATATATATATATATATATATATATATATATATATATATACTCATTTAAAAATTTGTAATACATGGATTACTATTTGATAAATATAGTTTTGCCTAATTGTTTTATTAAAACACACGATTCACATTAATTAGACAAGCTATCTCTTATTACGAAATTTTTCTAACAAATACTTTAATTAATCATAATTTTTGCCACAAGGTAAAACCTTTTTTTCTCAGTTACTTACAAACTGTTTGGCTGGATTTGTCCTCGAACGGCGGTTAGCGCTGACATAGGTGGAACGTAAATGATCAGCTACAGTGCAGAGCTTTATAGACTGCGTGCTCTGCACTATAGTTGATAATACATTTTGATTAATATAGTTACGTTCGACCGATGCCAGCGCTAGCTCGTTCAGCCATCCAGACTATAAATCTGCCACGATAGAATAAAGTATATTTCTTAAGGATGTTTGTTGATAAAATTTTTTTGATCTATTCTCTGCCAGGACAGATCGACTGACGCGCATTTATTTATTTACTACAACGATAAATCTAGCGGCTAACTATTAAACACAAAAAAAAAAATTATTTTTAATTCAACTTATCGCAAACCTGCTTGACGGTCCGACTGGATATAGCGACTTTTTACCAAGTAAAGGATTGTTGGGGCAAAAAAAAATAAAATTTTTATTTTTAATGCCCCAAGGGAGGTTAAAATTAAAATTTTCTCGAAGGGGTTTTTGAAAGGTTTTTGTTGGGTTTTGTATAGAAAGACTAACAAATTTTGTTAGCAATGAAGTAAAATTAAAAAAAAATTTTTAGAAGGCTCTACTTGTCTACTTGGACTGCCCGGAATATGTAGAAAAGTTAAGGAATGCCAATAGCTTTAGATGCATTAAAAAATAAAGGTCACCATGAACTGAAGAGATGTGGATTTGAGGGATCGCAGGAAGTAAGTAATACTGTTAATAAATTATTTTATATTGGTATAATGCTGGTTGGTTTAAGCGGGATTAGTTATATAGTTGTGTGCCCATATTTCCAATGCAGCCTTTTGGCTTATTTTGCTCCTCTTTCGTGTTATAGAAGTCCCTTTCCTCGAGGCTTTCCTTTATTAGGTCTAATAGATTTCTAACAAGATGTTCACGCGGAAGGGGAAATTTCCCGCTCTGTATATTTCTGACAGTATATGTTCTCTGTACGTCAATGTATTCCGGTCGGATATTATGTGTAAGGCTGTTGCCTTCTCCTCCTTCCGCCAAGCTTGCAAGCTGTGAGACCAGTACGTATGCCAATTTACGAAGTGTTGCCTTAGATGACAGTGGCCTGTCAATAATTTTTTAAAATGGGGAAAAGAGGACCTCAGCTATTAAATTCGTATAATGTTATTTAATAGTCTATTTTCTTCTGGATAAAGGCGCAAAAACGCCTTATTATAAGGATTTTGAATTTATTTTGCGATATAATTTGATTATCTAGCTTTTCCTTTTTTAGATAGTCTGCTGCCCAGATCTTGCGGAAAGGGGCCCCTCGATAGAAACGACTACCTTAGATGGTTTATTTGGCCAAACCCCTGATGTTTCGACGAAACCTTCTAATACGAATGGTGGTAATGTAGGCAATCAAGGAAGAGTTAAAATAAAACGAAAATGCGAAAAAAGTAAGTTACTACAGGGGTCTACAATTACCAACCTCGTTTTCCACTCTAAATGAGTGTGAAAAAAATAAGTTATAATTTAAATTCTAGTGAGGCTTGTTCAATAGGTTTTATTATTTAATAAAGAAAAACACAATTAAAAATATTACATCCAGCTGGTCCAACAGGTTGTAGTAACAATATGAGTTTATTTTTTTTTGTTTGGAGATTATTTACAAACAAATTCTATTGCATCCCAAAAAACTGATGATAACACCTTCTTGGCCGATTTCTGAATTAAAACTCGCTTCAGAGCCGAAGTACTGGGTTCACACTACTTCTTAGCATCTTGTGTTGATTTAGGATCGTAGTGGTAACAAGACCTAAGTTTCATCCATAGTGATTAAATCACGCACAAGATCCTTTTTATTTTTTCTTAACCCCTCTAAATTTTTCTGAGAAATTCGCATTCAAATGTAATTTTGATTCAGATGCGGCACCTTTTGTGCACACTGATTCTGATACCCAAAGATTTAACAAAAATACTGATTCCACTGCCTAATAAACTGTGATTTTGACGTCCTTTGTGTGGATTTAGGAGCTGTATGACTACGTCAGTTAAGCAACACTTCTTTCTGCATGTTTAATTAAAGGTTTAGAGTCATTATATACTTTTAACAAGTGTTCATAAATTTGATTTGGTGATACACCTTCCAAAAATAAGAATTTCATCACAGCACATCAATTTTTTCATTATAAAAATCCGTGCCCGTCAACTTTGAAAAGCTGTAAATATATGAATAAGTGACAGATCTTAGAAACATCACATGTGTTTTAAAAATATTACCATTTTTAGAAAAAACGAGAACCTAATAGCACCATTTCTTATTAACCACAAAATTTATTGAACAACCAGTTATTAAACAAATTAGATAATTTAAAACAACACATGTGTCTCTGCCCTTATTTCCTGCATTTTTTTTTAGTGTGCGATAAAATATATACCGATAACAATATTAAACCGGACATAGACTTTCCCTATACTTAACGGTCAGGATGCTGGGGGAAAGGACAATTTCCACATGCGGTAAGTTTTATAACCCCTTTAAATTTTGCTATACAAGTGAGCCTTAAGGTAGTTCACTCGCGACAAGTAAACCGGCCCCTTTCCCCAATCAAACCGGGATTGGGATGAACATCTTTATCTTCGTCCTTCCATCAATCCGCGACGAACTCGCCCATCTTTCTCTAACAAAAAATTTAAATTGTTGAACGGGCCGGGGCTAGAACCATTACGGATCATTATATTTTTCATATTTTTGTTTAATTTCTGATGCAGTATTTTAAGTGGACCCCAAATTTAGCGCTGTTCCAAATAGATCGAATACGCTTCAGCAAAAATTAGAGGTTCTCAATGCTTGAAAATATTATTTTTTAGGAGACTTACAACAACACATGAGGTCTGTTCGTTATTCAGTAATATTTTTTCACTTTTGGGCCCCCCTAGTCCTAAAAATTTTCCTTCCATAATAAAAAAAAATTATTTTCAGTATTTCTTTAAAAACAAATTAAGCGGCGCGGCGGTACCTTTGGCCTGCCGCGCCTTTCGGGAAAAAAAATGCCGAAACCTCAAATTACTTTTTTCACTAACTGTATGAATAGCACGATGTACGACGCTTCTTTAAAACCTCCATAACTGTGGTACCAACCATCTGGAGCTTTTGCAGAAAGTGACGCCCACCTTCGATCGGCAAACTTTTTGTGACCTCAAAACGTTTCGGGCCGGAACCCATGGTAACCCACTGTTTATCGGTTCCACCTTTGCAAGGGATTCTAAACCTCCCCCCTTTTTTTTATGATGGCCCCGGATAACGGTCAACATTCCGTTAAGATTCAGTGGCACTTTGAAGATGGGATATTTCATTTTAGATAACGGCCCTGGATATTTTGGGACAAAACACCTAGTGACCCCTACTTTAGAGAAACCGGGTTTGCTATTAATTGGAGTATTTTTCCCTCAAAATGGACCCCCCCGAATAACGGTTCTAATACCTTTTTAATTCCGTGGCATTTGACCGGCGATCCTGATGTTTACGCCGGATGGAAAAGTCTCTAAGTTACTAAAACTTTGCCCTGCTAGGAAAAACCTTTTTTGAGTATTCCGAGATATTCCTAGATTTTCCCGAAATAAATGCATGGCTTTCATAGATGACAGATATCGACAATGTTAATTATGCCAATTTATTTGGTAATTTTTTTAATATTTTTTTTTTAGAAAAAAGACATTTTTTTAACCATATTTTCAATTTAATTTAATTTTTAAAAAAGCCTTTACGGTAAACTATCTTAAGGTTATAAATCTGCATATTTGTTTACGCATATATTTAGTATTTTATTTATTTCGGAACAATTTAAAGGGGAAAAACATAAAACTTTGGATCAGTGATATTTGACAGGAATTTTTTATTTTTGTTGTAGGTAGCATTGGGCTTTTTAAATTCTGATGACGAAATAGTATGGAACTGGGGAGCAGCTTTAATATCTTCAAGATTTTTATTGACACCCCAATTGCTTTTACAGCATCAGCTTTGGGATCCTGTCAAGCTAGACAAAGACAATTGACATAACTAAGAATATTATGTCTATTTTAATCCATTTGTTGAATCAGATTAAGTATCACTGAAAACCCCTACGAAAAGCGGCGGCAGTTGTTTCTGTTCATAAATGTCAAAACGTTTTTGGTTTAAAAGTAATCTTAGGATTTGCCACTTTTTGATAGGATTTGGTTGGTCAAAAAGTTATTTCAATTAAAAATAATTCTAAAAATTTTTGAAAAAACCCTATCTGCTTTTCAGATTTAATTTAATTGAAAAATAAAATTTAAAAAAGAAAAATTAAATCTTTACAGTTATTTCAAAATCGGATTACGATTATTTTTAATTCGTTATCCCATACTATTTCTCCAAACCCAAAGTCCTCCAAAACGTGGAAAATTTTTATGAATTTTTAGTAATTGTTCCAAATTTTCCAAATTTTGCAACAAATTTAAAAAAATTTTTGGAACACAAAAAACATCCCGTTTCCCGCACTGTATAGTTGGTATTTATTTGTTTACTGTAATATAATGCAGTGGCCCAACATTTTGGTTAGTTGTGGTTAGTTTTTCGTGTCATGTTGATCCCAAAAAACGTATAAAAGTTATCGTGATATTAAACATTTTTTTCTTTAGTAGTTCAATATAATGTTCATGTCATTTAAAAACACCGACGACTGATTGTTTCATTAGTGGACAATTGTCAAATATACAGTACAGAAAATGGATGATTTTGTGCCAGATGTTTTAATATACTCCCTTCTCCCAAGTGGAAAAATTCATAAACCATTTCAAGAACTGGACATAAAATTTTCCCGATATGAAATAAAAAATTTTTACACTATCTGGTTTCACTTTACGAACTGGACATCCCGTTCCGAAATCCTACGCCAAATGGGTGCGACATGCAGTATACATGGTTGCGTCATTTTTAAAAAGAAGCTTTAATTAAATGAAAAAAAGGGGTAAAAAAATATCTGAAAAATCAAAAGTTTTGAATTTGAATTAAGAAAAAAAATCATCAATTGCAAAAATCATTATGAAAACTCTTCGATGTGTCAAGTTTTTAAGTTTTTAATTTTTCAAAAAAAAAGTGGAGCCACTTCTATATAATTACCGTTTTTAAATGGTGTTTGTAAAATATTTGTCCAATTTAAGTGCCAAATCGAACTATGTGCAAAAAGAAAAGGGAAAAGTGAAAATGCGGATACAATTTTCAAGGTTATTGATGGATATCTTAAAACGAAACGTTTTCGACTTAAAAAGTTATTACAATGATTAAAGAATACTATTATTTAAAAGAAAAATTTTAAAATAATTATGCTCAGAAATGTAATAGTTGCATTTCAGTTAGTTTCACAACAAAATTAAAACAGTAAGCAATCACTAAACTGGATTTAGAAATGAAATACAAACAAAAAACTTTGTTTACTCTCTCGTTTACGTCAGCAGATATGCGCAATAATATACCTTGTATTTGTTGTGCCATGTATACTGTCAAAACATTTAAAGGTTGTTGACCTAAAAATCACTAAAATATTTACTGAAATGGGCCAAAGACAGTTTTTAAAAAGCAAATTGCATAAGGGGAAAATTAAAAAAATTTACGCAAAGCATCTTTTAAACTGTAAAAACAAGTATATATATTTTAGGCAGGGAAGCTTAATTTACCGAATTGCAGCCTGTGCTTCCTAAGATTAATTATCTATTACAAAATTACAAAAGAACTACCCTCTTAATTTTAATAGCTTAAAGTAGTTCTAATTTTTCAGAGATTTAGAATCTGCTCAAGATATTGACGTAAAAAGAGCTGTTGGTCATCCAGATTATGATCACACCTCAAAACATAACGATGTTGGCATAGTAGAACTAGTTCGAGATGTTCAAATGTCAAAAATTGTTTATCCTGCTTGCTTATACACCGAAGCCGATGATCCCACAGGGTTACAAATAATTGGATGGGGACAGACAGGTAATTATCAAAAAAATAATAATTCAAATATCAAATATACGTGTTTTTTAATAATAAAATATCTATAACAATGCAAAATATCCCAATTAAATCTGACGACAATTTGATATCTAGGATTAGCCTTTTGCAAATTTACCATCAGAGGACATGGTAAAAAATAAATAATTTAATTCAAAGACTTTTAGAAATACAGACACTGCTTTAGTTTACAATTGTTTGCAATAATACAAACCAGCCAGTAGAAACGGTTCCCCCTTTTAGATATCCATAAACACTGGCAATAGGGCAATGACAACATAATTTCTTAAAACAGATCGAATCGAAGCGTCAGACGGATATAAAACGTATAGGTACCAATCTTGCCAAATTTCATGATGAAGTATAAAGAATGGCAAACCTAATTCATCGGTTTATCAAATTTTAGTCGCTTTGATTTTCTGGGTGACAACGAAATCAGTGCCAAGCCTTTTATTTTCTTTATATAATGATATCAACCTATCACTTCCGGTTTAATCGGAAGTGACAAAAATTTTTATATTTTAAATGGAATATATATTTTTGAATATTCGAATTTTACAAGAGCATGCTTTTTAAAATAGGCCTCTAGGACATTTTTTATTGGCTAAAGAAATTTATTTAAGTTTATACCTAAATAAAACTTTTGTCAATTTTTTTGTTATCCGAAATTTTATAATAGAGTTACAAATATTTAAAATTTAAATTAAAAATTTGGCGCAAAAAGGGTATCTATGTCACAAACTGTTACCACACATATTCACAATGCCTGATCGACAGAGGCCACCGGGGGCTAATTTCCCAATATGCATCTTGGATGAAAGCAGAGTGAATAGAATCCCAAAACCCAGGTAATCCAGATGTTGAAACACTTTTCAATCAGTGGATGCGTGCAATTTTCATTTGTCTATTTAAGAAGTAGAGTACTATAATCTGTTTATGTTCCTTTGACTAAGACACATTAACAAAAAACGTAACGCCAATATAACCATGGTTTCAACAACAAATAATGTATTTCATTGGTTCTGAAAGTCTGTAATCATGATTACTTACCAGGTGTTTTTCTCACACGATTATGAACAAACAGAGTTTTAACCTGTTTTTTGTGAAATGTATTATATTTTTTTGGTAATTGCGATTGATTTGATGGTGTAATTACCCTTTACATTTATTATATTTAATTAATATTTAACCGATTTATCTAAAATCAGAATAAAGGAACGCGGTGGATTTTCTATTTTTGCTCTGAACGAAAGAAAATAATGAAGCAAAAAAAAACTAATATTGGAACTCGGCAACACTTGTGGCGTCAGAAGGAGTTTTGGTATGTGTTTACAAATCTAAAAAGGGCCAAACGTGAACTTTAAATCGTAGTTACGCCAAAACGATTTTTTTAGAAAAGATATTTGAGAGGTGGTTCTTTAAAAAAGCAAAGGAAGATTTTGACGTGTTTTAAGATCAAAATAAATTTTATTCCATAACAGGTATTCAGATTATTTTCTTTCTGTGTCACGAAGGTATACATCTATGGCCTAGGAAATTTATTTTAATGAATGATATCTGGAACATTTTATTAACTTTTCCGCAATTTTCTTATTTTTTACAAAACACTTAAAAAATTTAAAATTTCGATTTTAAATAAATAATTGAGGGATCATCTTGGGTCCAACACTGTTTTTTATATTCTTTTATAATTAGCTCCTAAATTCTAGTAGGTAGTAAGGATCAAAGTTATATTCCCATAAAAATATTTTTTACAAACAAAGCGTATTTATTTACTTTTAAAACCTGTTATTTATTATTGTTATTGTAAGTTTCTGCTATATTCCCTTTTTAAAGTCGACTTATAATATAATATTTAAATGCTAATAACTTATAATTATCTAACAATAAAGGATTATGAGATTAAATTTGGCAACATAGGTTTGTTTGCGGTACCAATCACATTTGACGTCAAACCGTTATTTAGGATGGCGAAGCCTGTAGCACGTGTACGCTGTGCATCGTCGACTGATATTTTAATAAGTCCCATCATTCGAGCGCACGCCGAAAATTTCCCTCCTGCCTTCTCCCAGCCAGACAGCCGGCTGAGCCAGTATTAGTTTTTGCTTTCGCTGATTCGCATTGCATTTACGGGGAGAGTTTTTGCGTAGCATTATTTTTTGTGTATAAAATTATTATCTTTATTACCTATTATTTTAACTTGTTTTATTATAGTTTTAAGATGGCAAAACATATTTCATACTGTTCTGCCGATAACTGCTGTATTAGTTTGAGTTATTGTGTTTCATTTTTTGACGTCCTAGGTATAAATTAGATTAATTATATTTTACATATATTGCGTGCGTCAAACTATTTACATTGATAACATCCGTACGTTGCAAGCGACGTACGTCGTTGTAACTTAACGCCGATGTCGGCAAGTCGGCCCGTCAAAGCCACTGCCGTCGAATAATATTCTGATAAGTCTAGTCACTACAAACTTATTAGAATATCATTAGACGATGCTCTGTAATTAACCCCACTTCTTTATCTCTATCATTTGCTCTTATATCCTAATAGTCGCACTTGAGTGTCGGTAACAAATAGAATAAAATGACCTATGAAAAAAACATCCTATCTATATTCTCGGAAGTAGTTGTCTTTATTTCTTCGTGAGATATCTTTTTAAATAATATTTTTTAAATTTATTTTAGATGCAAATAATTTAGATTCAAAATCCAGAATACTACAATTTGCTCCAGTGGAACCGGTACCTGTTATTCAATGCAATATCACCGTAACATCAAAAAATAAATTTTCTTTGAAAGTAATACTTAATACTCAAATTTGCGCTACTACCAGCAAAGATGCTTGTCAGGTAGGTAGAACAAATACTATTTTTGACTGATACCATTCTGAAAGATGTCATTTTCGATAGAAGTAATTTTTTTTATTTTACATTTTTGACATGTATAATTTTAGGCAATTCATTTCAAACACTTATCATTGTCGACAGATGTCATTTTTGACACACTCATTTTTATTTATAGTAATAAGCAACAGATGTATTTATATAACATATAATTAAAAATCTGTTATTTTTAGGGAGACTCAGGTGGGCCATTACATATTAAAAAGAAAGAAGGCGGCTATGCAATAGTTGGAATCGTATCTTATGGAGCTGGTTGTGGAACACCCGTCCCTGGTATTTATACCAGAGTTTCGAGATATTTGGATTGGATAGAACAAATGGTGTGGCCTGATTAGTAATAAACGATATAATAAAAACTCACATGTTGTTTTTTTAAAATACAGGATAATTCCCTATGAATTGGCAGATCGCCTGAAACAAAAAAGGAAAAACCCCCAAAAAAAACCCAAAAAATTAGGAACAGTAATCTACGTTTCGGTGGCAAATCAGCCACCGTTGTCAAGATGAAATTTGAGAAAAAAATAAAATAGAAATTAAAACTAAATCTTTAAGAAATTTTGGTTTAAAAATTTAAAAAGCTTTTTGAATCCGCCACAAAATTAAAGAACATATTTTAAAAAATATGGGTCGTCATTTTTACCCCGTTAAAACTTCATGTTATTTTTTGGCGTGTAAATGATTTTAAATCTACTCCAATTTGCTTTAAAAGCCTATTTTCTTAAACCTTCTTCTTTGCAAAACGCAAGTAATTCGTGAAAATTGAAATAATTTAAAGAGTATGTCAAATGTTAGTTGGTAAATCAGCGGATCGTAAGCGATTTCTTAACTGCGTAAACAAAGTGGAAGTTGAAATCATAGGATTAGATTTTGTTTTTGTATATTTTAAAATAAGGGTCAAGATCCTATCCAAAAGTCTTGACCCCTTAAAGTAGTGATATCTAAAATTATACCAAGTTCTTTTTTGACTTGGCAAGTTTTTTACTGATCTGTCTGTATTAATGAATGACATTTTTTTTGCATTACCAGACGGATCAGTAAAAAAGTTGTCAAAGTCAAGTGTTTTCGGGATGATCCTTTTTTCTTAAAAATCATTTTAAATCCTAAGATAATTATGTCCTCAAAAAATCAGATTGCATACTTCTGAAAAATCCGATAATAAAAAATATTTTCCCTGTATAATGTACAGGGTGAGCATTTTATTAGGGTCCTATAGATTTTCTTAGAAACTGCAGACGTTTAAGAAAAAAAGTTAGTACAAAAGTTTCTTGGAATTATTTATGCTTTTAATTATTTCCACTTTTACATATACATGGTGTTAATTTTGTTGACCGCCGGTTTTTTATTTTAAATGGGATACCCAATATTTTATTCTATATTTAGAGAGGGCTTTCAAAGACGAATTCAACGATATGTAACAGTATGGGTCTGTGACGAAACGTTTCGGATTTATTGACGATTATTTATTTTTTTAATTTGTCCATGTAAAAAAATACAAAAGCTTACTTTATCTACGTAATCAACCAAATTTTTTTTAATTTAAAAAATATTACAATGTTGCCATATCTTGTCTATCCTAAAATTTCTTAAATTTTTCTCTGTAATAATACCAAATCTATATAAGTAATTAAATGACCTTTTCAATAATACAGGGTATGGTCCAAAGTTTGGGATCATGTAGATTGGATCAAAATAAGGTAACAACTTTATATAACTTTTTGCGTTATGCCCCTTCTTTACCGAGCTATTAGCTCTTAAAGGTAACAATTGAAAATTTATTTTTTATTCATAACTTTTGAACGGCTTGTACGATCTGGATTTTTTTTTGTTATTAACCATTAAAGATACCAGGTCCAGACTATCAAATTTGTAAAAAACTTCAACATTTTTGCAGTGTTGCCATATTTAACATTTTGACCTTACTGGTAGATTCCCCTAAGTTTTCTATGGAAAAAAGGTATACTTTATCTTTATTGATAGGACTAGCGGTTTTTGCGTAAAATGCATTTAAAATCATTATGGTATACTCGAGGGCTCTCGATAAGATATACCCTGGGGCTCTCAATAAGGTGTACTTGAGGACTCCCTATAAATCTTATGTCAAAATCTACTACCAGAAGTCAATTTTTCAGCTGAAAATTATAAATTAAAAGTTAAAAAACTTAATTTATTAAAAAAAATAAAAACAATAAAACCATACAGCAAAGTAGAAACTTTATGATTATTAGTAAAATAACAAAAAAAACTGCTATGCGTAACTTTAACTAAGGTATGTGTTTAAAGTGAGCACCCTGTACAGCTACACATTTTCTTAATTAACTAAGACATGCTCTTTGAACCTGAAACAACTTGTTAGGATTATTCCTTGTATTTTGAAGATTTATTAAAAAGAATTATGTTTCATTGCGCTGCAATAAGGAATAATCCTAACATATTGTTTCAGGTTTAAAGAGCATGTCTTAGTAAATTAAGAAAATGTGTAGCTGTACAGGGTGCTCACTTTGAACACATACCTAAGTTAAATTTACGTATAGCAGTTTTTTTGTTATTGTACTAATAATCATAAAGTTTCTACTTTGCTGTATGGTGTTATTGTTTTTATTTTTAATTATTTTTTGTTAAAATAAATTAAGTTTTTTTACTTTTAATTTATAATTTTCAGCTGAAAATTGACTTCTGGTATAGATTTTGACATAAAATTCATAGAAGTCCTTAAGTACACCTTATTGAGAGCCCAGGTATATCTTATCGAGCCCTCAGTATACCTTAATGATTTAAAATGCATTTTAGCGAAAACCGCTAGTCCTATCAATAAAGATAAAGTATACCTTTTTCCATAGAAAACTCAGGGGAATCTACCAGTAAGGTCAAAATGTTAAATATGGCAACACTGCAAAATGTTTTGAAGTTTTTTACAAATTTGATAGTCCGGACCTGGTATTTTTGATGGTTTCGGGGCATGTTTATAGCAGTTAATGCAAGACAGTTATTAGCTAGAATTAATCAAGAAAAAAAATTCCAGATCGTACAAGCCGTTCAAAAGTTATTAATAAAAAATCGATTTTTAATTGTTACCTTTAAGAGCTAATAGCTCGGTAATGAAGGGGTATAGAGCAAAAACTTATATGAAGTTGTTACCTTATTTTGATCCAATCTACATGATCCCAAACTTTGGACCATACCTTTTGGGACACCCTGCATATAACAAAATGGGTCCGCGAGTCATCGTTTCGAACTTATGGATGATTTTCATTGGGAAAAGACATATTTTTCTTTTTCAAACCACACCTTACCCTGTATACTTTATATTATGAATTAATATAGAGGATTTGGTTCTAGATAAGAAATACAACCGTTAATAGAAAACACGATACCGGCTTGGGAACGTAATTAGTTAATATGGCAGCATGATGGAGCTCCTCACCACAAGGACAACAATGATACTCAGTTCCTAAATAAACAATATAACCGTTAAATTGGGAAAAATAGAGAGTTTTTATAGCCTTCTCGAAGTGCAGATCTTATTCTACTAGATTTTTTTCCTGTGGGAGACATTTAAGGAAATGGTGTATAAACGAAGGCCTACTACCGTTAATGCACTGCAAAGAAGCATTAACCGGTAAGCTGTAGCAAACTTAAATACAAAAGATAATCTGTACAGTGCCATACAATATTTTGAAGTAGTCTATACGTCATGCATTGCTTAAAATGGAGGATATATTGAAAACTTCCTGTAGTCTCTTATTTAACTCTAAATTTAGATGTTGCTGTATCTTTTGTCAGTTTTTAAATTTAATAAATATTACTTTAGAGCAAATAGTACAGTGGATGGGGAGAAAAAAGCTTGGAATTAAGTTGCTTTAACCCTCTAGATCAAAGTTTATGTATGCTTGGGGTGTGCTTTTTATTTTTAGAGGTAAAACCACCCCTTATGCTAAAAAATTAAAAAACCACAGAAATAGACCTTATGTAAATTAAAATCATAGCTAAATATGTAGAATGAATCTATTTTTATGTTGTTAGTTATATCTAACATTATATTTTAACGTTTCAACCCTTAAAAATCACCCTTAATAACGAAATTCCAAAAAAAATGTTTTTTCATTTTAAAATTATTTAAGAACGCTTTTATTGTAGAAAAAAAATATTTTAACAGTTTACGGTATAATAAATATTTAACTACCATAACTCAACCTTTAAATAACCACCCCTTATGAGATTTACAAAAAAAAAATTGACAAATTAATCCTCGTAATTTTTGTGTCCTGCATCGATTTGTAAAAAAGTTTGGAATTAGGCGCTTCTAACCCTCCACTTCAAATTCTATTTTATGGTGATGTGCGCTGTTTGTTTTTTAAGGGTGAAAACTCCCCCAATTGTCAAAACTTATGGAATAACATTTTAAACCTTAAGATGGGCAAAATTTGGTTTGGATTAGTTGATTATTGATTGTTTTATGCTTTATAATACAATTTTAAAATATTTCAACCCTTTAAAATCAACCCTTGTTAGCGCTTAAATTAAAAAAAAATATTTACCCTAAAAAAATGATTAATTTACCAGTGATTTAATTTTAGAATGCTGTTGCTTAAAATATGTACTAATTTCATTTCGCAACTTTTCGACCCCCTATAAATCAGCTTAATTAAAAAAAAAAAAGATTTATCCGCAAAAAGTTAATAGATGGACAGATTTAATAATTAAGAATATTACTGCCTAAAATATTACCAATTTCATTCTTTTGCAAATTTTCAATCCTTCAAAACCACCCCTTACAACATTGCAATTCTTATAAACCAATATAATAGATATAAACAGGAAAAGAAAGTAGAATTGCATAAAAAAATTATACCGGTAAAAGTATAAAATATACCGGTTTTAGAGAATATTATGCTCCGAAGTGGGCTATTCGACTTTTTCGAAAAAAAAGTTTATTGGTTTTTTAAACATAGCTCCTTTAATTTTAATGATAGAAAGTTTGTTCAAATTAATTTTGTAGGGTTTTTTAAGAGCTACAAGGCTATGTAAATTAAATCCTTTTTAATCCCTTAGTTTTAAAATGGGATGAGTTTAAAGGGCTAGAACAAGGTGGTGCTCGCTCGTAAATAGAGGCCTAGAGACTTTAAACGGCCATATCTGGCCAAATATTTACTGTACAGAAAAATATATGTAATAAAAAGTTTTTGTTATTAAAAAAGCTATAATTCGGTACCCTAGCATTTTTTTTCGTATCTCCAGTATTGTTGAAGTTATTTTGAAGAAAATGGCTATTTTTACGAAATTGCGAAAAATCGTTTTTCACTTTAAGCTCCAATTTTTCTAAAATTAAGCATTTTAATTTGTTTAAACTTCTAGAATGTATTAATAATACATATATAAAAAGAATCGCAGAAGGGTACAGATCTATTTTAATTAAGAGGGAAATTAGGGGGTTGTTTTTAATGATCTTTTCATAGAAAAAAGTAGGGACCGACCTTATTTTTATCATAACTCGCTCAATTTTAATGTAAAATTTTTTTAAAGAAAGGTCTTATTATATACTTTAAAAAAGACCTTATATGTTTTTGTTATGACTTTGAATCTTTCAAATTTAACATTTGACGAACAAAAGCTAACCATTAACAAGCCGTAGCTCGGTCTGTATTGGTTGTAGAGAAATTATAAAATAACATTTTTTCTAGTTTTTTTATGGGCTACAATTTTGCTCTTTACAGTTTTTTTAATAAAATGCATATTTTTAGAGTTATTCGTAAAAACCCCATTAAAAACGTCGATTTTTTCGTCGAAAAACTTTTACTTTTAATCGCGAATAACTCGAAAAATATTAGTTTTACGAAAAAAATGTATGGAACATTTTTTACTTAAAATTACTTTCTTTATCGATTTCTGTTGTTAAAATGTAATAAAAAAATTTCCACCCCCAAGGGCAACCACCCCCAGGATAAAAGCACACCTCGGCATGATATAAACTTTGATCCTTGGGCTATTCCCTACCCTCTGTGAAAATTTAAAGTAAATCCATGTAGGACAAAAAAACTCCTAGCCAAAATGCCTCATCTCCTGTGCTAAAATATTACTTTTTACATTACACTCGGTGATAAAATAGTATAGTTGGTTTTATTTAAAGTTAAAAACTAAAAAAAAACGCAAATAAACCCGTTAAACCCGTCTCCTAAGGCGCTCTATGCTCTATCAATATGTAATGTAATAATATCGGTGTTCCATTTAAAATGAGGAAGTGAGTACTAGCGGAAAACACAATGCAGACCCTGTTAAAATAAAAGGGATTAAAGATTTATTGTTAAAAACCTTAGCATTAATATATTTTTTAAGTAAGTCTGCTGTTTTATAGAAAATATGTATGCTTTTTCCATAATAAATAGCCCACATCTGAACTATATCTATGTAGACGATATAAGATTATAACTTAACCTAAGGTATCATGAAGGTAAACTCAAATATTTCCAAAATGGTTCATGGTGGGCTTGTATTATCTTATGTGGATTTATTTATCACCAAATCATCTTATTTAAAATATACAGTATATAGGGTGTAGTGACGTTTGAAAATAAAAATAGGACCTTTCCTGAAGATAATTGTCCATAAGTTCGAAACGGTGACTCGCAGACCCATGTTGTTATACAGTATGTCCACAGAAAAGGTGTTGAATAGGAAAAACTTCTTTATTTTTAATTTTAACAAAAAAAGCTTCTCTAGAAAAAAATTTACTTCCTAGAGTAAGATTGGGATAGAAACATTTAAAAAAATTTATACGCGGTGTTCAGAAAATTAAAAAAAACTTTAAATGGTTCAAGAGTAAAGTGCATTTATTTGAGAAGATATGGAAATAAGTTACTACGAAAAGTTGTTCAAAAGTAAAAAATAGTTCCTAATACCAATTTTTGAAAAAATCGGCCTACTTTTATTAATTTGTGATGAAAATTATTTTAATATCAATTAACTAATTCCAAATTAACAACTCATTTTTGTACTAGTAGGCGTTGATAGCAAGGAAGTTTAAAGGTGTATGGAAGCCCAATGCTATGGCCCATTCGATCAAAAAATGTCCACCCAGTATGAAAATAACTGTCAGAGTTGGCCCCGCCGATTCTGCGCAATAACAAAATTCCACGAAATAATTTAATGTGTTGCCTACTTACACACTGATAAATCAGTGTGAAGTAAGCCAACACATTATAATTTTTATGAGCCGGAGACCGTTTTTGGATTGTTAAAACCTTCTTATTTTAGTGATTAGTGTTTATTAAATTGTGACTATAATTTTGTGTTTATTGTTTGTTACTTATAATATCGTAACAAAATGACTAGATTGTATGGTTTTGTCTTGCAAATTCAAGGGTAACATACCTGTCTTTTTAACTTTAGGTAAGTATTTTTTATATTTAAATTAGGTGCTTCTTATAAGACGTAACGTTGGTAACCGAATAAATAATAATATATCAATTATGAATAAAAAAAGAAAATTTCATGGAAATATTAGTGAGAAAAGTAAGGTAATCTTTAAATATCTATAAGGTTTACATTTAGGTACTTTTATTTCATTTAATAATTTAGTACACTCTTTTAAAGGATCAAAATTATTGATTACTGGGAGACCAGGCAAATTTTAAATATACAGGTCCCTCTAATTGAATGAAAGGAAGAACAATTTTGGTACGGTTTTTTGGGGCGCTGATTACAAATCTAAATAAAAATTCGGCAAAGGTTTCGTTTTCGAGATATTCATCATCAAAATTGAAAATCAAACCTTATTTACACTATTCTTCCTTCTTTTTAAAATTCTTGATTTTACTAAATTGGCACAAAATATTTCACAAACCCGTTAAAAAATTTTTTTTTATGTTTATTTTACCCCTTTTTTAACTTTTTTAAAAAACAAATATGGCTGCTGCCTTTGAACCTAAAGTTCGCAATTTAATGGAAAAAAGATGTAAAATAAAAAAAAATACAAGGTTTGAAATGGTGTTTATAAAATATCGTGTGCCACTTTAGTGTAAAAATCAAATTGTAAAAAAAAGAAGGGAGAACATAGTGAAAATGAGGTTAGTTTTCCAACTTTGTTGGAAACGGCGTTCCGAAAAAATATTTTTTAGATTTGAACCCAAACCCCCTAAATACCAAATTTCATCAAAATCGGAGAGGAGGCAACTTTCGAGACAATACCATTTGTTTAAAAATAAATTAGATTTTTGGTTTCTTAATCTTGCATTATCTTTTAAGCTCGACATACTGTACACACATAATATTTAACGGATACTGTCACAATGGATACTCAGGTACCAAGGTTACTAAACATTTTTAGCCATTTTTATTCTGTCTCATGAATGTTTGTTTTTAAAAGTGAAAAGTATATGCCTAAAAAGCAATTTTCACTTTTTAATGTACAACCAGAATCTTAGGATTAGATTAAACTCATTTACACTATCTTGCCTTTTTAAATCACAAAATTGGTGATAAGTACATAATACTATCATACAATGTTTGAAATTTACTTTAAAAAATCGTTTTTTATTTATTTACAAAGATTTTTGGTAAAAATACAAAATTTCCCAAAAATATCGACCATTTAAATAGAAGGCGGTAAATGGCGCCATCTATTCTTTCCATATTATATCGTTTTTATAAAATCTAATATTACACAATAAGTTTAAATATTCTATAGTAGTATCCTTTAATAACCAACAATTTTGTACAAAAATAAAAAAAGTGAATGTTGGAATTTGACATTTAATGATGTCAATTTTATAGACAGTAACAAAGAATTTTTGGAAAACCGGACTGACTCCTATTTTAAAATTCCGCGGGGCCACCCCCTATTCCCGCTGCCCTGCACGCCTGGACAATTTTGTTCTACAGTATTGGGCTTCCATACACCTTTAAACTTCCTTGGTTGATAGTGACAAGCTTTATTGACACTTCTCTTTTATAATTCATTAGCCGTAGTTTATCAGCTCTAAAGGCTTTCTTTATGGAAAAAAATTTAAAAAAATTGATATTAAGAATTTTGAACAACTTTTCCTAGTAACTTATTTCCCTATCTGGTCAAATAAATGCACTTTACTCTTGTGCCATTTTAAGTTTTTTCAATTTTCTGAGCTCCGCGTATAAAATATGTTAAATGTTTCTATCCCAATCTTACTTTAAAAAGTAGCAACATTTTTTTTAAAAGTCGCTTTTTTCGATAAACTCAAAAATAAAAAAATTGATATTAAAGATTTAAATTGATATTAAAATAAACTAAATCACAAATAAATAAAAGTGGGCCGATTTTTTTTAAAATTATTACAGACTACCTTTTAATTTTGAACAACTTTTCTCAGTAACTTATTTCCCTATCTTCTCAAATAAATGCACTTTACTCTTGTATCATTTTAAGATTTTTTAATTTTCTGGGCACCGCGTATAAAATATGTTAAATGTTTCTATCCCAATCTTACTTTAAAAAATAACCCAAAAATTTTTTTAAAGTACTTTTAATTTAATAAAATAAAAATTTTCCTCTCAACACCTTTTCCGTGGACATACTGTATATCGTTAAAGAGGTCTATTAATTTCCTATATAAATTGGTATTATATACAGGGGTTGCATTTAACACACTCATGAAATTTTTCGATATGCAAAATATTGCAACACTGTAAAAAGATTTTTAAAGGTAAAAATGTTTGATTAATTACGGAGATAAAATACGCTCCAGTAATTAATTTAGGAAAAACAAGTTAAAAACAAATTTTTGCTTTCCAGTGGTATAGAAACATTTCATCTACTATTTTTTTGTTTAGCCAGCAATATATTTCTTTAATTTCTGTTAAATATTCATATGTATGTATATATTAAATAAAAATAACGATAAAATAACGTATTTTACTTATTTCTGAATTCACGGAAATGTAAGGTCATCTTTTATTACAGCTGCTTATCTCTTATTTATTAATTTAAAGACATGTTTAACAGTTTTAAGTCGATGTACAAAATTTTAAAAATCCCTATCTTAACAAAAAAACATGAATTAAAAATTAAAAATAAAAATTATGGTGTTAAACATGAAAAGGTTAATCCTAAAAATCAAAAGTTGTTAATTAAATAATGTTAAAATTTAATTTAAAATGTTAAAAAAGGGAACCTAAGGTCTTTTATTTTTTTTTGTGTTTTAGATAACAAATTTAGAATGTTGATAAAGTTTTATGTCTAAATAACCTATCTTTAAAAAAATTTGAATTTTGATTAACTATTTAAATAAAATCCAAATATTAACATTTTTCCCTTTTATATTCGGTTACGAAAGTAAACAAAAAAAAAATCAATGTTATATTTCATTTCAACTTTTACGTAAGGTTTACTACATTTAAAAATACTTATTGTACCCGGAATTGCTTTTGTCTTACAAAAACTCAGACTCTTAATTTTTCCTCGAAATAATAAAAATTTTTGTTAACCATGAAATTTTTTTGCGCACAAAATAGGACACTAAAAACTTAAAAAAAGTTTTTCTTGTTGTCTATAATAATAATGTACATATATTCTTTGAATTAAAAAGTTGACGTGGGATTTTTAATGACCCCCCGCTTCCTTTAGATGAGATTTTGCTGCACCCATTCCCCCCATTTTGAACTTACGTAATAAATGGATGTACCCTAATGTACGATAACCTTTTTTAAGCGACTAAAAATAAATATTTGTATAAGCAACTTAATCTTTGATCTAAAACAAAAAAGGAGGTTGTCTTAGAATAAGCGAATAGCTAGAGCAGATAATTCCAATATAAGAAACAGACAAAAACGGTTGTCAATGGACAGGGATCAAAAAATAAAAATATATTAAAAAAAGTTTTGGGATATTTTTTTCCTAAATTTATATTTTTATTTTGTTTAAAAACATAATAGTCTAGTTTTACATTTTACATTATTCATGTTCGCCTCCTGCCCTTTTTTTTCGCCTAACCTTCAAAAGACAACTCTTTTGTCGTTCCTCAATGTCTGTCCGCCGCGTATCTCTTGGGAATTATTAAAAAATCGAGTCGTTTGTCTCGTATAGAGAAGCTAGAGACTCCATTTTATAAAAAACAAAATAATATTATTTTGAAAAAAAATCCTGTATACAATTGTGTATGTAAAAATTTTATCTTCCTTGGTAGAGTCAGCCGTTTAGAATTTATATTTAGACGGGGTTCCCCATAATAGACTACCCATTTTAATTGCTCAGTAAAATTGTCAAAACTTAATAAAACTAACATTTTATTACACTTAATTACAATTTACTCCTTGGGATTTACTATAACGTACGACTTATCCAATCTTTTAAAAATTACGTCTTGCCATTAACTTTAATGCACTTTTTAAGATTTGACAAGAAATGATTTATGACATAAAGGGAAAACCTTTCTTTAAAGGAATTCGGACTTTAGGATCTTGGATGTTTTCTGGGCGAGTTTCAAAAACCTTTGACCCACAGAAAATAGTCTAGTGCAGTTAAGTCCGGGGCCTTAAAAGCCAATTTAAATCCTCAAAAAGTAAAATGAGTTGGCCATTAAACACTTATCGCAGAACTCTTTTAGAGTTTTTAGCGGTTTGTACTGTCGCTTCATCATCTTCTATTAAGTTACTTTAAATGTTTTCAGGCAAAAAAACTCGTTGTTGAACTGAATAATCCATGAGAATTAAAACTAAACATTAAATTATGTGTTTAAACCTAATGATGCTTTATTAGAAAAATAACCTTTTACGAAAATCAATTTTTCCTAGTTTTGTGACAGGTGCCTACCCGATTAAAAATATGTTGATTCAAATCCCAAAGGCTATAAAAGATAATATTATAAAAAAAACGTACTGACTTATCTCATATAGAATTTATTTCAATATCCAAATAGGTAGTCTATTATGGGGAACCCCGTATAAACATTATGCTTTTTTAGGGTGATCATCCTGTAAATGAATATTAAGTTTTAAGGTACGTGTAAGCCTAATCTACCTAGAAAATAATATATCACCTTTCTGAGAGTTATGGCTTTAAAAGTTCTTTTTTTTTCATCGTTTATCATGTATACAGTGTGTCCAAAATTGGGCCTACATGTATTGGTAACTCGGGAACCATTAGAGCTACAGTGTTGGTTAAATTACGAAAGTTTTAGACAAATTGATTGCAAACTTAAATCTGCTTTCAGATTTTATTTATCTTTTATGGTTTTTGAGATAATTAAGAAAAACCAAAATGGTGCATTTTTAACTTTTTCCTGTAGCTCGCAAACTACCAATTTTACGGATTTAAGATTACTACATTATTGGAGCACTTTTTTAAAAAAATTTAATTTAAATAAAAAAATTTTTTTTAACTTTTTTTTGTTTTTGAGATATTTACCCCCAAACTTCGGATTTTCATACGGACGCCATATTTTGGGTTTTTACATTTTTGAAAAGAGCTCTTAAAAGCTTTTTTATTGATGTATCACAAGTCTAGGTTTTCAGATTGCTTAGCTCTAAAAACGATAATTTTTGTTTATTTGATAGTAGGCTTAGACTAGACTGCGTAATGGGTCCCCTTTCATAAAAAACAAATAATACGCATCCGGGGCGGCATCAACCCAACCATAGACATTTAAAATTCTTAGTGATAAACTTGTTACCCTATGGATCTTTTGTGAGGGCGAAATTCAAAACTTATACAAAAAAGTTATGCTTTTTGCAAAAATTAATACTTCCTAATATTACCTTAAACTGATAATAATTAAAAAAACAACTTTTTAAAAAAAAAATGTATCAGTAAACAAAATAAAATCACGTACATGTCTTCCTCCATTTTCCCACATTTCTCATTTTCCAACACCTTGCGGGTTACTCGGCCTAACGTGTTTCGGTGGGTGGAAGAAACACATCCACCCTGTTTTTAGTTCCAGCCTAGTTTCGGGGGGGAAAACTCGTACACCTCATTTTGCGTGTCCCCATAGGTAAAAATCAGGGGTGTGATGTCCGGTGATCTAGCTGTCCCCAAAAATTGCATTATTAGAGATTATGTGTCATTAAGGTATTTCTAGGACCCCCATCACCTCCCTGGTACTGTGCGCTGGACTTTCATCTTGCTGGAACCACAAATTATTCATTTCATTTGGCGGAACTGTATTTCTAATGGCCGGTAAAATCTGTTCTTGCAGGAGTAGTAAATACCTATCTCCATTCAAAGTTTCTTCAAAAATAAACGGTTGTCTAAAACAAAAAAATAAATTTTATCTAATTGTGAGACGTAAATTAAGGTGATTTTAAATTACCTATGATGCCACACCGGGCATAAAGCCAAACTTTTTTGTAGCCGTCTTTCTTCAAATTATGTGGTTTTTCTGTATCCCAGCAGTGATAATTGTGCCTATTAAAAATTCCACAATTTGAAAACCCGGGGTTTTTCGTCTGTCAGAGAACCTTGGATTGGAAATTGGGTACCTAGCATTTAGTAATAAACCATTGACTAAAGGTGATTTGTCTATTGGAAATCATTCCCCTGAAGCCCCTGGACAATACTTTTTTATGGATGAAAAGGGTGTTTTTAAAGACCGATGAACAGATGACTTAGTAATTGTTGTCTGTTCTTCCACTTTTCTAACCGATGTTGTGGGATCATCTCTAACTTTTTCCCATTATTTTTTTTTTTTTGTATAATTTTTTTGGGATTGTCTTTGGTTAGGTTGTTGCCGCTCGGAAATTGTTCTTCGTATGCAAGTGCTGCAGCTTCTGTTTTTTCTGTTAATTTAAAATAAATTTCTAGCAAATCCACCTTTTCATCAATGGAATAATTAAAAGCCATTATTGTAATTACTTAAAAAAATCAAAACTTGAATTTTTGTTGAAGGGTTTCTAAACGAGAACTTAGATGCACGCAAAATATTGCCATTTTTTTTTAAAATTATAAGGTGCGTTTTATTTTTTTTATGAAACGGGGCGGCCATTACACAGTCTAGTCTAAGCCTATTATCAAATTAACAAAAATTATCGTTTTAGAGCTTAAGCAATCTAAAAACCTGACTTGTGATACATAAATAAACTCTTGAAGAGCTCTTTTCAAAATTCAAATATTTCCGTAAAAAAATCGAAAGCTTGGGAAAAATATCTAAAAAACAAATAAAGTTAAAAAATGTTTTTACTAAATTAAATTCTTTTAAGTGCTCAATAATAGTAATCTTAAAACCATAAAATTGGTAGTTTGCGAGCTACAGGCAAAAGTTAAAAATGCACCATTTTGGTTTTCTAATTATCTCAAAAACCATAAAAGATAAAAAAAATCTGAAAGCAATTTAATTTTACAATTAAATTGTCTAAACTTTCCTAATTTAAAACACTGTAGCTCTAATGGTTCCCGGTTACCAATACATGTGGGCCAATTTGGGACACACTTATAGACTGGTTAATCCCAAATCCAAAAATTTTTTGTTAAAATTGGGAATTTTCGTCATCCTAGGGATTCTCAGAATTATATATTACGAGATAAGAATAAAAACGGTGGCTTTAAAACCGATAAAATTGCCAAACAGACATAAATTTATTTTAATAAAACAATATTTGATAAAAACTAATTTACCAAGTGAAAAAAACCAATGATGTCAGTTAATTAGTGTGATAAATATCTGGGTTAAATAATTAATAATTTTAATTGCAGTTATCAGTTAAATATACAGATTGTCAGTATTAAGAACCTTCCTACTTTAGTTAAAAATAAGAGATTAATACTAGTACATCAGTGTTTTGATAAACTGCCTCTTACTTTACTTGAGACACCCTCCGTAAGTCAGTTCCTACAATCTAAGCCTTCTTGAATGTCTCCAAGGTAAAAAAAAATCACGCCTATAATTTCCCGTAACCATAAGAGAAAATAAGTAAGAAGAATATCCCTTGATTATCTGATTTTTATAAGGTCTACTAGTTTTAAACAACGACTTTTTACCATTAAATTTATTATTGTTAAAGTTTTTTTTAATAAAAATATACTTCCCTGTATGGTGTGTTCTTATATATCTATATATTCAATTATCAACACATAAACAGCATGAAATATAATATCTGCAACATATAATTACTGATACTGTTTATAAATTCTTTAATAAGTGCTAAACTTGTTTTAAAACAAATATTTTTGTTGTTGCCTGCAAAAGATTTAATGTATTGCTTGATTAGAAACGTATACCGTATGATCCATACAGACTGTCTCATTTTCCTTGCAGAGTAATATACACAGTTAAAAGACTACTATACCAACTGTCCTGTTTTCTTAGAGACTGTTTCATTTTGTTATGGAATATATTATATGATTATGAAAAATCTTAGGTTGTTACTCATTTCAGGTCAAACTCAGGGCCGCCGCCAGAAAAAAATGTAGAGGGGG
Source organism: Listronotus oregonensis (assembly GCA_019359885.1). Classification (NCBI taxonomy): domain Eukaryota; kingdom Metazoa; phylum Arthropoda; class Insecta; order Coleoptera; family Curculionidae; genus Listronotus; species Listronotus oregonensis. Next base: position 42,596 of record JAHBCN010000204.1, read on the forward strand.
CCAAAAAGTTTAAGTCAATTTACTAGTCTAGAATTAGTTAAAATTAAAAACACAAATAAATATACCACAACCTTAATTTCTAAATAATAATCATACTCATTTAAATTCCTTGTCGATGTTGTAAAATTTAAGGATTTGGACAGGAATTGTTTTATTTTAAGTAATTTTTAAAAACTCAGGGGGGTCGACGGACATCCCCTGACCCCCTGCCAGCGGCCTTGGTCAAACCAAATATACAATCACACTGAATTAAAAAAAAATTAAGTCAAACATTTTTTTAACGACGGTGTATATGATGTAAAGCGCTAGAATTTCAAAGCTTCTTTACTGACTAAAAGAATATGTATGTTTTGGTTGCGACATCCCTTTTTCACATTCTCTTAAGTTCATGATTGGATAGCATAGATTTCCATCTGATATTCTGTGGCTTGTTTTTCCAATGGAAGCTATAAGTCGCTCTAGGTTTTTTTTATCTTTGTGAGAGCTCAAGAAGGATTATTATATATGTATATTATATACTACATATACATATATACAGGGTGATTCCTAAGTTGACGCTTTTTTTTAACTGTATATAAAACTCATTAAAATAAACAACTTTTTTAAATAACTTTTTTCAAAATACTAAAAAATAAGGAACTTACATTCATTTATTGTGGCGAATACGGTCCTGTCTTAAGTAAGTTGTCACCTCCTAAGAAATCTTTGGGCTGTGCTGCTTGGAAACGTTAAACTTGATTTTCCCGCAATATTTTCCACACTTTTTTACTTAAAACGACCTGACTTGCAATGTCCCGAGTACTTGGGTCTAGAATAAGCCCGCAAGGGAAACCGTCGGCGTCGCGCGTACAATCTCAAAGCAACGTTTGCAGATTAACGACACTTTCCATAAATAAGGAACATATCCACGTATTTATTGTTTTTAGATTGTGCCATTTTCGCGATTTAACAATGATTTAAAACTAAAATTAATTCTCGCCTTGTCAGGTTAAAGCAACTGAGCCAAGCGGCTTAGTCATACCGTGTAATTAAGGGGGTAAACAAGTGTAAATAAGAAATAAACTATTTGTTTATGTTCAGTCCCGCACTAGCCACACTTTCAAATAAATTTAGGTAGCTTTGTTATTTTTGGGTTTTTGAAAAAATGTTATTTAAAAAGTTGCTTATTTTAACGAGTTTTATACACAGTTAAAAAAAAGCTTCAACTTAGGAATCACCCTGTATACATATATATTCCTAAATACCAAAGTACCGTGAGTGCCAGGTTTTCCGGTGTTTAACCCATTCCTTCCCAGTTCCGTCAATGTTGTCCAAGCACTGAAACATGCAAATGTTGCTTTTCACAGCACCTTTTAAACAACTCGGTAGTGCCACCACGGACGTTATTTTAAATAACTACTACCTAAAAATATCTCTCCGGCTGGGAATCGAACCCGGATCGCCGGGATGGCGAGCCGAAACTCTGACCACTACGCCCCAAATACATGAGCACCCACTCTCTTATCTGTCTTTGATCCATCGGTAAACACAAAACACGAAAGGAAAATCGGTACACCAGACCAGCTATGTGGAAAGCGATGGAAGTATTCCCTTTGTCCATACAAGATCGCAACTGACTTTATCTGGTTAATCAAAAGACAAATTTTTGCGAGGCAACCACAACATACCGGTATCACAGCATAACTAACAAAGAGCAGCAGGATTTCATGAATTGGCGGAAATCAAAGTCATTTTCATCGCGCAGGTTCAGCCGCTATTTTGCTGGGATATGATCTGTCTCCTTTATTTGAATTTTAATCGTTTCGTGTTTTGTGCTTCAAAAATATTAAAGGCGCCGCCAGGGAGAGATCGTGCTGCCTCTTAGTTATGCTGTGCCACAAGTAAATATGTTGCATGGTTACCTCGCAAAAATTTGTTTAAAATTATAGTCTACAATCATGTAATCTGTACAGGGTAAGAAAAAAAGAAAATACATTTTAATTTGGTAAACCGCTGTTTCTCTTTTGAGTTGCCTAATCTTTAAGGTAACTAATTTGATGATTATAGTTCGATCCATTAAACTAGCCTTAATATTTTTTTAGAAGGTTCTGTATGTCATCAATTGGGATTAACTGGAATATGTCAGAAAGTTAAAAACTGTACGATAGCTTTAGATGCATTAAAAAATCAAGGACGTCATGATTTAAAGCGATGTGGATTTGCAGGAAGACAAGAAGTAAGTAATTAATCATTTTAGTAATCATTATACGCGTTAAGTTTACCCATTTTTCATGGATGCCTATACTTCAGGATAAGTAAAAATTATTTAGTTTTAAAATTTAAATAAGAATATTAAAATAATCTTATTATTATACAGCGTGACCAGTAAAGTCCGCATAATAGGAGATTATTCTTTATTAATAGCTTTATTCAAAATTTGACTTTGGCATTAGCATCTACTTCGATCAAGAAAAAAATTAACCAAAAAATGAGACTCACGGGATGGCACGTGCATTCAAAACTGTATACTTGTTTGTCCTAATTATAATCCTATACTTTTAAACTTAAACTATAAATATAAATTTTTTTTTTTATATATATATATATATATATATATATATATATATATATATATATATATATATATATATATATATATATATATATATATATATATATATTATATATATATATATATATATATATACAGGGTTTGGTAATTGGAACATTCCTTTGGGGATCTGATAGAAAAAGATATAAGGAGTAAATTTAACCCTAAATGTATAACACAAAACCTAATAGGTTTCGAGATATTTCAAATTTTCGTTTTTCTTAAAAATGTTAATAACTTAAAATTTAATTTTCAAAAAATGCTATTTAACTTTTTCTAACTTTTTTTCTGGAATACTTTGGTTTTTCGTTTGGAATAAAAAAATATTCGGAAACATTTTGGATAGTGTGAAAATTTCAAAGAAAAACTTGGGAAAGATAATTTATTACAATCTCATGTGGAAATCTCGGGACGTTATCATAAAAAATTACCAATACAACTTGCATACAAATTATTTTAAAAACTTTTCTGTTGTAATAGCTACCTAGCAAGGTACAAATCTTACAATAAACAAACGGTTAGAAAAAAGGCAATAAAATTGCCATAACTACATAATTAGTTTTTTTTTAATAAACAGTAAATACATCAAATGAAGAATAAGAACATTAACACTTAATTTTTACAACTCTTGTTTAAAATGGGAACCTCTATTGCGTATACACGCACGACAGCGTCTTCTTAGTCCTGTATTAGTTATTCTAGTTGTCAATGTATTTCGAATGTGTTTAGCAGCGTGGAGTATTATTTGTCTAAGAATTTCTCTTGTATTAACTGGAGTTAAGTAGACTATATCTTTCATATGACCCCATACGTAGTAGTCCAGTGAAGTTAAATCCGGACTTCGCGCTGGCCAAAGTATTGGGCCTGCTCTTTCAATCCAACGATTAGGGAACCGTCGAAGTAATTCCCGTACTGTCACCCGATAATGCGCTGAACAGCTATCGCGCTGAAATATATTTCGTTCTCTTACGGCTAAAGGAACGTCTTCTAGAAGCCCTTGCAGGTCATTTTCCAGAAAATGCTCATACATTTCCCCGTTTACATATTCAGGCAAAAAGAATGGCCCGATTAAATAACGGCCAATAGTCCCATCCATACATTTTCAGAAAATTTTCTTGGAAACTGGTCCCTTATTAAATGTGGGTTTTCTCTGCCCAATAGTGTAAGTTGTGAAAATTTGTTATGCCCTCGCGATTAAATTTCGATTCATCCGTCCAAAAAAATGCTTGTTAAGAAATGCGCATCTTCTGCGTCTGCATTTAACACAAAGCGGCAGAATTCTACTTCCCTTTCAGGATCACCTTCATCTAAGTCTTAAACTGGAGTACACTTTGGTAGTTGAAGTGCTTGGGTTATCTTCAGAATGCTCAATATTTCTTCATCATCATCTGCTTGATAGACGGAAGGAGCACCAGCGTCACCCCTTCTAGCTTTTACTGAACCATTTTCAGCAATATTTCGATATGTTGTATTAAAAACACGAACATTTGGTATGCGACGGTTAGGAAAACAACGTTCATATTCCCTACGGGCTTCTGCAGCATTACCATCGCAATATCCGTAGATAAATAGGATGTCAGCATATTCTAAATTGCTGTACGCCGCCATGTCACTCCAACAACAAAAACAACAATACAACAGCAACAACAATAACAACAGCGACAAAACTATTTAAAAATAAAAACTCCAACAGCAACAACGGCAAAAATATTTAACAACAAACTTAAAGAACTAGAGGACACGATTTTCAGAAAGGAACCACAATTTTAACTCGTTGTCAGATTGATAGATTGTAATGCATAAACGATGTTTCATGTTTTGTTTTGGAGTTTCCATAGAAACCATAGGCATTGTGAAAAATAGCAGTTAAAGGAATTCGGGCCCTCTACTTTTATTCTTTTCCTATCTCTTTGAAACTGACAAACTTATGAGTTACCTGTAAGAGCAACAAAGCAAGTTTTAAACCAATTGTTGACATTCTTTTCTTAATTTTTACAGAATCCCAGCTCCGGCGTCTCTTTTATTTTTTACTTTTTCTTTGAAACTGCAAAAGATTTGCCGTAAGATTTATACCCTGTAAGATAGCTATGACAATAAGGAAGTTTTTAAAACAATTTGTATGCAAGTTGTATTGGTAATTTTTCGTGATAACGTTCCGAGATTTCTTTGAAATTTTTACACTAACCAAAATGTTTCCGGATATTTTTTTACTCCAAACGAAAGACAATAGTGCTGGACAAGTATTCCAGCAAAAAAGTTAGAAAGAGTTAAATAACATTTTATGAAAATTAAATTTTATGTCATTAAACCTTACATTTTTAAGAAAAACGAAAAACTAAATATTAAAACTTATTAGGTTTTTATTATACATGTTTGGTTAACCATTATACTCAAAAAAAAGTGGTTCCCCCTATAGCTTTTTTATTTTTTAAGATTAGAAAACGAAATTTGGCTTGTCCATATGTGACCTAAAAATGCATTGGATGACGTGTTCAATGTTTTTTGACGATTTCCGGTTTCACCGGAAATGACCTCAACTTTTTAATTTTAAATGGAACACCCTGTATTTTTTTACCCATTCGATAGAAAATGACATCCTAAATACAATGACATTCTATATGTTAACTTTTGACATTTTTCTTTAAAATTATTTAATTTTTTAAAATTTAATCTAGAGTGCCATGACGTCGTTAAAACAACCAATTTTGAGTTAACGAGGCGTGAAAAAATAGTTTTAATTATCTGACGTATTTTATGTCTTTTCCAGAAAGGTAAAAAGATTTAAGAATTTTATTTCTGGACATAACTCAATTTTTCAAATGGCAATGGTGGCTTTTGTCATATTTAGGATTTTTTGTGTCATTTATCTTGATGTCTTAGAATAAAGAAAAAAATAACATATGTTCCATTTAAAATTCAAAGTTGATGATGATTTCGCGAAAGACTCTGGAAATAAACAATGATGATCCGTAATTCAATGCATTTTTAGGTCATATATCGAAAAGCAAATTTATTTTCACATTTAAAAAATAGAAAAATATAAGGGAACCTTTGAAAACACCCGTATACAGGGTGGCCCACCACATTTCGCCTCGGTTTTTCTGAGAAATGAAAAGAGTTGAAAACTTTTAGCAATCATCTTTGTTTGGGAGCATATTTTAAAATTATTTTGAAATATACAGGGTGATCCAAAAAGGAAGTACATATCAAAGTTATATTTTTCTTATGAACACCCCATTTTTTTTTTATTTTTTAGATACTATAGCCAAAAAATGTGAGTTATTGTTATAATTCCTATACCTAAAACTACCGTTTCTGAGAAATTTAGAAAATTAAAAATACAGACCTTATTTTTTTAAAAAAGGGCTGCTCGTAATTAAATTTACTGCTTAGCTTAAGGGTCTAAGTTAACTATTACATAAAAGTTTTACCTCAATATTATACAGAGTGGTGAAAAAATTGCCTCAAAGTTTGGACATACATTTTATTAAATAGCTTCCTAAAGTTAAATGGAACACCCTATATTTAGTGGCCTATTTTGACGCAGAACTAGATTCCCTTTAAAACTATATAAGGGTTTCCTATACCTATCTCTTTTACTTTTTATGCAAAAGACGTTTTTATATTTGACTTATGAATAATTTTCTTTATCTTAAAAGTGGAACACCCTATACTATAATTAAAAAACCTTTTTATTAAGGACCACGTAAATTCGCTAAAAGCACAAGTTTAAATTTTTAAAAATAAGATGTATCTGAAGGCAAAAGTAAAAACTCCAATTTATTGCCATTTCTAAAATATTAAAGCATTCTTTAAAATGAAAATCAAAATAAAGTAAAAGGTACACCTATCTTAATTATTGTTGGAACGAAATATGTTAAAATGCCCTTGTTTCTTAGCAAATGTATTGGACTTTATGGTAAATTAAATCCCAAAATAATATTATAATGGGGTCAATAAAAACATACATTTCAATATGACTATCACCAAAGGTACCATTATATTTATATTTTTTCAATAATAGTAGGCTTTGACCTAGATGACGTTAATTACTATTTGACAATATTTTTTCAATAAAGTATTTGATACTAGATGACTTAATTACTATTTGCAATTTTCAAAAATATTTGACAGTGAATTTGTAATCAAACGAGTTGCCCCTTGTCTAAGTTACGAATAGTTTAAAATTATAATCGTTTTGAATGATTGTTACATTTTAATTAATAGTTAAAATAAGGAAGATGAAATTATTTTGGTAATCGGTGAGTGTCATGTCATGTTTATTTGCATCAAAAGTATATGCCCAAAGGTATTCTAACAGTACAAAGTGTTCCATTTTTAAGATAAAGAAAATTATTCATAAGTCAAATATAAAAACGTCTTTTGCATAAAAAGCAGAAGAGATAGGTATAGGAAACCCTAATATGGTTTTAAAGGGAATCTAGTTCTGCGTCAAAATAGGCCACTAAATATAGGGTGTTCCATTTAACTTTAGGAAGTTATTTAATAAAATGTATGTCCAAACTTTGAGGCAATTTTTTTCACCACTCTGTATATTATTAAGGTAAAACTTTTATGCAATAGTTAACTTAAACCCTTAAGGTAAGCAGTAAATTTAATTACGAACAGCTCCTTATATGTTACAAGGTGTAAACAATTTTTAAAATATGGTCTGTATTTTTTAATTTCTCTAAATTCTCAAAACGGTCAGTTTTAGGTATAGGAATTATAACAATAACTCACCTTATTTGGTCTATAGTATCTAAAAATAAAAAAATATGGGGTGTTCATAAGAAAAAATATAACTTTGATATGTACTTCTTTTTTGGTCACCCTGTATATTTCAAAATAATTTTAAAATATGCCCCCACAGACCAACATATGACTGTGCAAAAAAGTTTTTTTTCCAACTCTTTTCATTTCTCGTAGAAAAACCGAGGCGAATGTGGGGGCCACCCTGTATATTATATATATATATATTTTTTTATATATATATATATATATATATATATATATATATATATATATATATATATATATATATATATATATATATATATATATATCCCCACTGGATTTAGCATATAAGTACTGAAGTTGTGATAATGATTATTTTTATGGCAATTTTTAATACCAATAATAATACTCATATGTATTTATTTTCATTTTATTTTTATGGATTGTAATTAAATAATATTGATTTGTAAATAAGGTTCCTGACAGTTAATTTTTTTTTGTTACTGTAATTTATGAATTAATTGCCATGTGGTGTCATACTTTATGTAAATTAGTCAAGGTGCTAAATAAGGATTTATATATATTTTATGAAGTTACCTCATAGTGGGATTTTGTAAAAAACACACACTTATTACGGAGCTACTTCAAAGAAAATGTGTCTGGAATAAAGCATTGTCAAAACTAAAAAGTTTTATGTAGGATGCGTTAGGTTTAAGTCTTAGTTTGCAACAGTGGTATAATGACCGTATACCGTATACATCTGAAATTTTGCATATGGGCTAAAAATTGCACTTAGACATTGTCTTTTAATATTTCCAGAAACACCCACTTTAGATTTTTTTTATTTGAAAAAATCTGAAAGCGGACTTTACTGGTCACACTGTATAATTTCAAGAATTAATAATGAAATTTAAAAAATAAAAAGAAACAGGTAGATTATTTATCAAAATTTATTTTATTTTACCAAAGGTGTTATCTGATATCAAAATATTTCTTCTTACAAATTATTTTTGGATAAAAATATCGCCTACATTATTTCCGGTATCCCAACTTTCTGTTGACATAAATAAATGCGTTATTATTTAGCCCACGCTGAATCATGCTACTTTTAAGATAGATTTTTGATCGCCATAATCCAGAAAAAGATTAGATGGCAATATGCCTTTGAAAATATTTCCTTACTTTCAGATTGTCTGCTGTCCCGATCTAGATGCTAGTATAGACAGACGTCGCTTGGAAGAAACCACTACCTTATCTCAAGGTGTCATTTGGTCTGGTACTAAAGGAAGTGGTGTAGGTAGCCAAAGAATAGTAAAAATAAAAAGAAAAAGTCAAAAAAGTAAGTTGAATAAGAGTCCACATTTTGTTCATGGGAAAGCAAAACTAAAAAAACTGTACATAATTCTTTATAGCGCAAAAGACCTAAAACTTTTAAGAAACTTATTATTAGGTAAAAAGTTTCTTCCAATGTATAACACAATATTGCAAGGATTATTATGAAGTTTAAAAAAATAATCATCTAGTAAAAACACACATAATAGTCGGAGAGCTGGTGAACAATTTTAACTAGTTTCTTAAGGCACCATGAAAAATTTTGCAATGGGTTATTTGACAGATTTTTAAAAACCATTTTATATTATGTAGTAGAGTTTAAGAAACCCAGTAAAAGTTGTTTTTTTTAGTACAAATTGGCTGAAAAATATCAAATTAAAAATTCAATATTAAATATCGTGCCAAAATGCTACTTTGACAATATGGCGCTGCAATAGGGTCGGTGACGTCACTTGCCTGTATTTTGATCTGTGGCACATATCATCCACATACATTTGTTGCAAACAAAAAACGAAAGTGCGATTGGAGTTACATTTTATCAGTGATTTATGTAACAAAATAAGTTACAAATGGTGTGCAGTTCCAAAATGTACAAACACGTCGTTAAAAACTCCGAAAAAACTATTTGTAAGTGTTCCAAAGAATGCCGGAGTGCGCCGAAACTGGTTGCAACTTTCTCGGAGGGATTCTAATGGCATAGCGAATAGTACAAATATTGGCAACAGTTGCGCAACATATAAATGCCGATTTTTTACAATAACACGGGGTTTGTAAGGTATCCATGGAAAAACATAAATCATTTACATTCACAAAAACGTTTCTGTGAGTACATAGTTTTGAGGCGTATATATATGTAAACTAAAGTTACAAATATATAATTAAAAAATTTAATATAAATAAATTTAAGAAGTATTTTAAAGATTAATAAATAAAAAAATATGGAGCAGAATCGAACCCGGAACCTGCGGGTATGAAGTCTTCAATTCCAATTTCCAAATGCTTTATTTATAAATTTGTATTTTACATTTTCACCTATAACTATACATAAATCTATTTACATTACATTATTTACATCTAAACCTTGTGCAGGCACGATGCAAGGTAGCACAGCCGAGAGACCGGGAGGCGTAAATCCTGTCCTGCACAGCACAACCATGGACGAGTTGTATCAGTTAGTAGAATAGAGCAGTAATTAGACATTACGCGGAACCATTCCCCCTATCTTATAAACCAATATACTGATAACGTCTCATAAGCTGTGTGATGATATTTTGGAAAACCAACAAAGAGATAGCACTACCAAACATAAAATAAATTTTCATAAATCTATCTCACGATGGGGCCTTCAACTGCGCATGGTAAAATTCAAATCTATTGGCTGGTCATCACAACGTTATCATCGTCTAACTTTTTTAAATCCAAAAATGCTTTATTTAAAATTTTTATTACATATCACCTTTAAAATTTCCCTTTTGAGATGGACATTTTTTACATTTCCTTCCACATGGGACAGCCGGAAAGACTTCTTTCTCTTTCTTGGCTTCAATTATATGTCAATGTAAGCAGTATATTGGTTTATAAGTATATGCAAATCCCAGTGTGGTACAACACCAACCTCCGGTGCGGCAACGTTGTCTAAAACACGCCACGCTTAGTTGACGAATGCAGAATGAAAAGAGTAAGGTAATCTGTGGAATGGAGTTTTTTTTAGATGTTTGTTTTGTTTACTTAATCAGCTGTGTATTCATTACATATTTAACACAGCAACGTATATTCGTACATCAAAAACCCCCGATATATTTGTATTTTTCTAGTTAATCTTATTATTTTTCTACTGTGTTTTTGAAATTCTTTGGCAAATAAATCGTAATTAAATTAATTTTTTACCTGTTATGTTTTCGTTATTTTATTTCCATTTAGAGTTCCCAAAGAGCTGAAAAAAAACAACGGACATTCTAAAGAAATTATGCAAAACTTGCATATAAAAATAATAAAAGTTTAACTAATAAAAAAAATTTTCAGTAGCTCTGCAATGTAAACTAGTAGATGGAAAAAATTCTGATAGTAAGTAATAATAATTTGGTTTAAAAAAAACACTTTACAAAGTTATGGGAAGAAGATTAGAATGGTGTATTACCTAAAAAGCAAATTACTTACCAGAAGGGAAAAAATACGAACAATTATACTGAAGCGTCTATTAAAACTTCAAGGACGCCATTTTAGAACGTTGCAAGACTTTCAATAGTTGTGCACTGGTCGATTTTATTGGTATTACATTTGAAAACTACTATAAACCGATTACTTGAATTTGCAAACTCACGACGAACCAAACATCAAATAGATTACAAAAAATTTTTTTGTGAAAGCAAAACATGTTGAAAATATTTTAAAAATTGAAGAAAACTTATCCCCCAGTCAACAAACTGACAGTAGCGACAGCTCGGGACCCCAAATTTTTTAAAACGCATGCGCGAAATATGATTGCTATCCGTAAAAAAAATACTAAAAACCATCTGAATTTTAGTCAGGGAATCTGTGTTCAGTCTTTCATTTTTATTGTGAAGTGAAGTTAAAATCGTGTTTTGTTCGTAATTGCTGTGTGTTTTTTTAAAACTTTACATTTATTTTATTATGCCTGGTATTTCTTGTGCATATCGCCCTTGTTCAACAAGGTCTGGAGATGGAAAATCTTTATTTTCTTTTCCTAAAAATTACGAGCGGTAAGTACAAGAGCACATGTTCTATTATAGTGGAAAGTATTTGTTATTATTTATTAGTGATATCATCAAACTTTAATTAAACGTAGAGTTTGAAAATTTAAGGTATGTAATCTATTTATTTTAGTGCCAGCAAATGGGCGGAAGCCTGTAATAGGAATGACATACCCCAAAAACATTTAAATACATACAGGCTATGTGAAGTACATTTTGAAGAACGGTGTTTCTCAAAAGTAACTTTTTTTCGGCGACGTTTCGTTTTCGAAATATTCATCATCAAAGTTGAAAATCAAAACTAACCTCATTTTTACTAATTCCCCCTTCTTTTCGTACACAATTCGTGATTTTTACACTAAAGTGGAACACAATATTTAATAAACACCCTTTAAAACCTTGTATTTTTAATTATTTTACACCTTTTTTCCATTAAATTGCTAACTTTCAAGTTCAAAGGCAGCCCAAGTGTATACATGGTTGCGGCCTTAGTGTAAATATGGCGGCGACGGTTGAAAGTGGAGGTTTGCAACTAAATGGGAGAAAAGGTGTAAAATAAATATAAAAACAAGTTTTTAAAAGGTGTTTGTGAAATATTGTATGCAATTTAGTGTATAAACCAAGAATTTTGTGCAAAAAGAAGGAGGAATAGTGTAAATAAGGTTAGTTTCATTTTAAACCTTGATGATGAATATTCCGAAAACGAAACGTCGGGAAAACAAATTCTTTCAGATTCGTGATCAGCGCCCCAAAAAACCTCCGTATACCAAATTTGGTTAAAATCGGCGTGGCGTCCACTTTCGAGACAATTACCAAATTATGGCCACCCGCAATAATTTACGGCAGCACACCTTTTAGTTTCAAGGTAAAAAGACATCTTGGTCAGAAATATAAGACATATGGTAGGTACCATTCTAATGTTTACCTTCTAAATAAGGGGTTGAAATTATAATACATACATATTAAATTACACAACGGTTGAACATAGTCTGGTCTAGACATAAAATTTTAAAATCGCAAAAGATAATCGGGTTCTGAAAATTGAAAGGCTTTTTTCATAAAATAATATAAATTTTAAAATATGGTAGGACCCAAAGAGAAAATAATTAAAATAAAATTTATTATCATTCATAAATTATAATTTAAATATTCCATTTCAAATTTCTTTCATTGTAGGCAGCTTTATTTAGAGCTACTTCATGATTTCAGCAGTATTTTATGATGTCTACCCGTCAACGCGCCCGGCAGATATTGGAGCACTCAATATCAAAGGTGCCGACGGTTTATGTCGCTACTCGTCAGTTTGTTGTACTCTGCTTATACCATGTAGCATCGGCCACAGACAAGTTATTACATTATACTGTTAATACAAGTATTGCATTTTGTGACTGCCCTCAGGGCAAAAGTGTAGCATTCTGTAAGCAACTTTGTGCTTTTTAGAACAGCAATGTGGATTTCTTTTCAAAAATTCTCCAGCCTTATTTTCTGAAGACAGAGTATAGAAGCTGACCATCTCTTGAGAACCCCTGATAAATCATCTGAAGAAACTGCCACGACATCACCTATCCAAGAAAGTGTCACAATTCCTATTCGCGTTGATAAATCATCTGAAGAAACTGCCACGACATCACGTATCCAAGAAAGTGTCACAATTCCTATTCACCATTTTGGTGGATGATCCCTCCTCCCCAAAAAGTTGTCGAGGAACTTCGTGAAGAGTTCAACAGAAATGGTAATATTTTTAAAGAAAATTGTTCACCAAAGGCCACTGCTAATTTAATAAAATTAAACTCATTATTAAAAAATGTTCATACCCCTACTCAGGCATTAAATTATGCAGTAAATGCATTTACTCGGTTCCGAAAGATTCAAGTTCAACCAACATCTATAGGGGGCGTAAAAACCGAGGTTTACCAAAGACCAGCAATAGAATTCAAGCAGGTTGACCGACAAATATGGAGAAGAAATCAAAATAAGCCCGACAAACTAAAAGAACTCATTAATTTGTTGCATCAGTTCTCAATTTTTCTGTATCTATATCTATACTTTAAACAAGGTGTTATACTTAATGTTATATCATAGTCATAAATATTAACCAAACCTTTCGATAGTTTTTTTCCCATTAGTTAAAAACATAATATGAAAATAAACATTTTTGTTCAATTTCCCAAAAACTAGAGAAAATGGAGCTGCCTCCTTCTTGCAGCAAAGTCCCCAATTATGTATTAATTTTATTGCAACACCTAAATACAATGGGGCGTATGCATAAAGTTGTAGCGCATGCTTTTGTTTAAGCTTCTCTTTACCATCAAATATCGTAAAAGTATGCAAAGAAAATAGCCGTTACAGATTTGCAGTAATGCGTACTCCGCTTGTTGGTTGAAATGCACTGGGGTTTGTCAGAAATATCGCAGCGTTTACTAGTCCATTGTCGATGCGAGTACAACCGTGTTATAACGCAAGTATGGTTGTACTGTGCGGGAGAATGGAATTACGCGACCGGGAGCGGGTGTTAACTCCTGTGGTATATTTACAGGTGTTTTAACTTAGGATGTTTACCGGTTGTGACCTTCCAAACATCATGATTGAGTTCGGAATACTTTAAAAGTGTGAAGAACGTTGTTAATTATTGCTATATTTTTATTTGTTTTACCCTGTGTTCATAGGAAAAAGTTCCTAAAAAACCTATTTGACGCTACCGCTGAGCTTCATGGCCACCTGCAAAAATAAATAAATTATTTATAACCTACAAATGTTCTTGCTTGCTGTGAAAGTTCATTATTATTTCACTTTTTTATGATATAATTTAAGTTACCACTAAAGAGTTATTACATTACTTTGCTGTTTTTACCATTTTTTAGCTCCGAAGCATAAAAGTCGGAATTATTTTTGAAAAATAGTCCGACCATGATTGCGTCGACTTGGGGCAGGTTTCTGCTGTCTGCTTTTACAAAATCGTTGTCCATGGTAAAAGTACCTGACAGAATTTGTAAAGTATTGCAAATAAATCACACAGGAACAATGGATAATCTAGGAAAATCTTATTAAAACACTTTCGAAAGCTAATGTATCACAAGTAGGCGCAAGTAGGCAAAAGAGGTTTACAAGCAGGTGACGTCATCATAAACTCGACCAATTAGGAACGTTTTGTGTCACGTGACAAACGTTTAAAAAATGGATTTTTAAATATTTTTAACTTACGTTAATAAATAACCATTTTTAAACTCTTTATTTATACTGATAACAGTAATTGACACTTTATTTTTCGCATTCTCAAATAGCATATTGTCATTAAAGAACCGCTAAATAAGAAAGTCGAGGTCTGGCTGAAGGATAGCGGCCCCCTTCCAACCCTTAATTTTTTTAAATAGGGAAATATCTTTATTAAAAAAAGGTATTTGAGGCATTTTGAAATTTTAATACTTTTAAGTTAGATATTTAAAGAATTGAAAAATAAAAAGCCAGATCAATTTGTCGGGTCTGAATGTTAACCAGACTCTTGCAAAATTATTTTTTAAACAAATCCCCAAAATATTTTTAAGGCACTTTGAGATTTTGAGAGTAATATTGCTACTTAAAGACTAATAATCCCAAGACCCTGTTCAATCCTCGTTTAATGACCCCAACAATGTAGGACTTAATAAATAATTTTAAAGAATTATTTAAAAAAAATAATTACCATCAGTTTAACTTCTAATTTTCTTTGGTTGTTTGACAAACTTTAAAAATCTCAGCCGGCTTTTTAAGTCTCAATGGACGATTATTCTCTTTTAGTGTGTGAAAAAATATACGCAGATTATCGTATAAAACCAGATATTAGTCCCCAAATACTGAGGGGTAAAAATTCCACGAAGGGGCAGTTTCCACACATGGTAAGTTTTTACACTTTAAAAATAATTTTAATAAGTAAATTTCAAACTGAAAAAAATCCATTACGTCACTTTTGTAAATATTTAGTTTAAGGAATTTTTTAAAAAACAATTATTTAGGCGTATAAAAACACGAATCCTCGTTTTACACCTTTTTATTAGCAATCAGGTTCTAAAACGTTTCTATGGTAAAAACAATGCAACGTAACTATGGTTACTATTTAGTCGTCAATGTCATCAACTCAACTGTTCGAATGTCGATTTTACTCTGGTCCTTGTGGAGTTTCCTATCGCCTTTAATGGTAACGTAAAAGAGAATCGTAAAGTCTGGAATTAGCTGGAAGAATTCTTTTAATACAGTGCCCTTAGGACACTTTACAATGACCGTCGGAATGGGGAAAAACTTAGGTAATTTATTTAAATAAATTAGTAACCCAAATTACATAGTTCTAACTTTCTACATTTCTATGAACTAAACAAATGTTTTTAAAGGTTGTAGCAATAGTTTATTTTACTTTTTTGGAATTACATTCCTTGCTAGGTTAAAATAAGGATGAAATTTTTTATAGAAAAAATGTTTGAAGTTGTAACTTTGGAAGTTGTTAACTAGGATTCTGATTACCCAGAAAAATAAAAAGTGTTACTGTTTTTGGAATATACAGGGTGTACTAAGAAAGGAGGCCGGCTGTATCTCAGAAAACATTTATCGCACAGCGTTGGGGGAAAATAATTGTTAGTAAAAGTGGTCAAGAAAGATAGCTGGAAATTATTTTCAAGTTTCTGAAATGGCCGCTAGGGGGCGTAACTAGCAATCTTAAATCTAAAAAAGTGATGTTTCTGTGATTTTTTCTATATTAACCTAACAAAAAAATACCTGATCTTTAAAGTCGAGTATAATCTGAACCTTTTTTGTTTGACAATTTTTTCTATATCTCTAAAAATAAAGTGGTGGGGGGTATTCAAAGGTTTCCGTCAAACACACCCTGTATCTTCGAAACGTCGGAGCCGCTTTTTACAAACTTGGGCTAGTTGAAAAGAGCTATTCTTGGGCTATAAATCTTAAAATATTTAAAGTTTTGTTAGTTTTACACGTCGCCGTCGCGACATTCCGACAGAAATGGTTAATTTTCTCAAAAAAATTAAATGCATTGGTATTATTTTTTCTTTTATAAAAAAGTAGCTAAATAATGCCTAAACAAGCTCGCGAAAACCGCATCTCGATATCTTGTTCCTTACCTAATATTTAGACCAAAGAAAATTTTATACGTCAATATCTCAAAAACTATAAAAGCTACAAGAAATTTTATAAAACATAAATTGTGTATTATTACAAAACCTCTAATTTAGGTTAAATAATATTTTCATCTAAATGCAGTACTTTACGAGTTATAATAAAAAAGCGAATTTAGGTATACTAAAAAAATTCTGAAAATTCGATTTTTGATTATAACTCGAAAGTATGCATTAGACGAAAATTAAACCTAATTTAAAGTTATAAAATTATTTTATGAAAATTTTGTAGCTTTAAGTTTTGAATATTGAGAATAAATTTTCCAATTTTGGTAAGGCAAGTATGAATGGTTCGGAGCTTGTTAAAGCTATTTTCATAAAGAAAATTATACAATGATTTTTTAAAAATCTTTCGGAATGCAGCCCTCAACGGCACGTGTAACTAACAAAACTTTAAATATTTTAAGTTTGTTAAAATCGGCTGTTTCGAAGATAGAGGGTGTGTTTGACGGAAACCTTTGAATACCCCCCACCATTTTATTTTTAGAGATATAGCAAAAATGGTCAAACAAAAAAGATTATCCTCGACTTTAAAGATCAGGTATTTTTTTGTTAGGTTAATATAGCAAAATTCACAGAAACATCACTTTTTTTAATTCAAGATTGCAGTTACGCCCCCTAGCGGCCATTTCAGAAACTTGAAAATAATTTCCAGCTATCTCTCTTGACCACTTTTACTAACAATATTTTTTCCCCAACGCTGTGCGATAAATATTTTTTGAGATACAGCCGGACTCCTTTCTTAGTTGTACACCCTGTATATCTCCTGAGGTTGTCCTGAGGCTAAAAAGAGGGGATGAAAGTTAATATGATAAATTCGTTTTAACTCACTCACAAACGTCATTTATTAGTAAACATTAGCAGATTAAATACGATAAAATAAAAATGCGAAGCACGGGAAGCGTGATGTGAAGTCATGCGCCGGAGTAGGCGGAGGGGAAACACATAATTAAGAATGGCTGTCCGAACGGCTACACACGTGAGGGCAGACGTCGTTGTCGTACGTGTAAAATTTTTCCGCGAGAACGGGAAGAAACAGCTGAAATCGTGTACCCCACGAGGGCGAAGCCGCGAGCAAAAAGCTAGTTATTAATATAATTGTGTAGATAAAAAATATCATTATAGCTTATTTTTCATTATAGGTGGCTTTAGGCTTTCTGAACGCATATAACGAGACAGAATGGAGGTGCGGGGATCTTTAATATCACCAAGATTTTTAATAACAGCTGCGCACTGCATTCAATGCGTGGGCTGTAGTGATCCAGTGAAAGCAAGACTAGGAATAGTTGACATAAAGTAAGAAAATATTGCTGCTTTTCCATTACCCACAATTAAAACAATAGTTATTTTGCATAAAACAATAGTTATCTTGTCCCTCTATTTGCAATTATGTAAGTTACGTGATAATGTCACAGTAAAGTCAAGAACTTCCATAAAATTGACACGTATATTTAATTACCTTTTTCTACAACCGCCTGAGAAATTACACATAACAATGAGACTATAGGGTTGCAAAAATATATGCTAACATACATAGGTGCAGGGTTGTTTTTTTTGAAAAATACAAAAATCGTGATTTTTTTGATTTTTGAATTTTTTTTGCAGAGAAAGTATAAGTTGTTGTTATTGACACTTTATTCTTCTAATATAATTTTAATACTCATTTTAATCAGGGTAAGGGTATTTCTTGCCTAAAATCGTTAAATTATAAACATACAGGGTGGGCCAACGTAAACGAAACCGAAGCTATTGTGAGCACATCCCTGTGCAAAAAGCCTGATAGAAAATGTTAGGTTCCAATAAGAATCTATCATAACTTAACTGATAAATTCTTATAAAAAACAAAATAAATTCATCAGTAATCTCTTTAGCAAAACAGTCGGAACTACCGATAGTTTATTTTGCTTTTTTTTTCATTTTTATGATCATAATCCTATGAAAAACTATACAAAAAACATGAATCCATTATTTTTTTCGTCAATCTGTAAATTTCCGAAATTGCTGTTTCAAAAACTCAATAGTTTATTATAACTTTTAATCAAACATCGTATTTTATTTGAATATATTAAGCTTTTTCCACAGGGATCCACCGTCAATTTTATTTTTGTGGGGGATACCTAATAATCATAAGGTTACTCTTATGCTAAAACCCCTTATGCTACTACCCCTAAAATCCCTAATGGAAACGATGGTGGTCAACTTATACCTCATTTTAAAGATCTTTTGATTCTCTTTTTAACGATACCTAAAACTGTGTATTAGTTATACAGGTAAAAGTTATTCAAAATAAAATTTGGCACTTTCAGTATAGTGGGGGAAAGGGAGCTAATTAAAATTGATTCACCAATTCTTATTGTCACGAGCCGCCATTGGTAAACACCAGATCTAAAATAAAATTTCCTTTATCTCAAAACTGAAGTGTTTGCTAACATACGAGGTAGGGACCAAAAATTTCCAGGTTCGAATTAAATTAAATCGGTTCCGCCACTGCTCGTCATATGACTGAACATTAGGGTGGGCCGAAAATGGTCGAAAAAAATTAACTTTCCAAATATGAAATGCAGTAGTGCTGAAAAGATGTCTATTTATGTTTTAGTATATCACACAAAAAATGGGCCGGATTGAAAAATATTTAACCGGGCCCCGAGGGGCCCAAAATGGCCAATTTTTATTTCTGTAAATTTGAACACGAGTAGTAAAATTATGATACCTTACGTTATATTGAATATGTGTAAAAAAATTGGGGTATCTATGTAAACTATTAGCTTATAATGAAAATATCTATGTGATTAGTGAGAAGTGCATTTATTTTTTGTGCAGCTCTTCGCTTGTTTGGTATTTAAAAACATATATTTTTTATATTGAAATGAGTAACTTATATAGAACAAAATATTTTTAAATATCTAGCAACCTAGAACTCACCACGTGGCTGCACCCCGAGCTCCTGCCGCCCTCCCTCCCATTTGTATTATTAGTAATCATTCTCGTGCAGCAAAGTATTGCGCTTTGCTATCAAAATACGGCAGTTTCTATTTTTGCACGGATATACCCATCCCTTTCTAATTCTTCACATACTTTTGAAGAAGCATCTGTGATAATTTTTACACATCTTTCAACTGTCTGTGTATGGCAGGCAAATTGGCCAAAATGCTGAATATTTTGAATTAAAGATTTTAAATATTCTTCTGATTTATCCATGGTAATCGGAGATTCTGTTATGCAATATTCCGACCATTCTATTAGATCAATATAGTGCTGAGCACTCAAATTAATTGGGGAACTCTAAATATCAATATGTGATGGTTTATTATTTCTTGCTTTTATAATTCTTCTAACAGCAAGTTCCCGGATGTGTTTCTGAGGATCTGTCAACATTGCAAAAAGCAAATTTTCTGGATAAACAAAATAAGAGTTACCCTCAATAATTTTGTCAATAATGTTTCTTACGTGGTCTGGGAACTGTCTTGTAATACTGACTAGCTTGAATACATGACGAGCTCCTTCTTCTATGTAAGCTTTAGACTTAATATCAAACCACATTGGAACATATACTTTAATTACAAATGTTGCTAGGAGCTACAGATTTTCTGAAGGTTCTATATTGCCACATATATAAGCGTAAAACTCTTTTGGCTGTTGTGATCCATCTAGAGTGAGCCATTTTACCTGGATTTCCTTCGGATAAATTTCTGGGGCAATTTTTATTTTTAATACCCTCGCAAATAAGGTACAGGTACTGTTGATCTGTAATGAGGTCTTTTACATCAACTTCAGGCAAATCGGTGTCGATTGCCTGAAATTTAACAATGGGCAACATTTCACATTCATTCAAAAGTGCACCTATCGGACCTGAGAAATTATATGGCTCTTTTGTATGTCCGTCCAATTTTTGTAACATATGCCGCAGTTGCAGTTCGTTAGCGTGTAAAACACATATAGCCCACTGAAGATCCCTTCCCAAGCGTTCTTCAATCAGGCGAATTACACCTCCTTTTAGCCCGTATTAACGTTGGAAGTCACTGGCGTGGTGGCTTTATTTCACTTTATTAACAGTATTGTTTTTTAGGCAATTCTAATAATACAATAATTTAAAACTGAGATACCATTTCAGAATTATACTTTTTTGTTTTAAAGCAACGGGGGCCCGGTCAAAAATTGAAATATATTAACTAATATATTTTTTTGGACTAAATATTATGTAAGGTAAGTGAATTTTACTACTCAGCATAAAATTTTTAGAAAAAAAATATGACCCCCTTTGGGGTCCGGCTAAATATTTTTAATCCGGCCCATTTTTTGGGTGCAAAACTAAATCCATCATATGCAAGTTTTACACGCTACTTTACTTAATATTTCCGAAAAAAAATTTTTTGGCCCACCCTACTGAACATCTAATATTAGCGTATGTAAAAAATCAACTGTTTGATTCAACATTCAACTAGTTTTGCGCAGGCCTTGGGTTGAAGCAGACGTAGTCGTAGTGTTTTTGCGATGTTTAAAATTGAATATAAAGCTGTCATTAAATTCTTAAAATTCTTGACGAAGGAAGGGCACTCGCCCACAGAAATCAAACAACGTTTGAATGGAGTGTACGGGGAATCTTTCCCGTCTTACTCCACCGTAAATGAATGGACCAAATTATTTAAATTGAGTCGGGAAACGCTTGAAGATAATTCGCGTGCCGGCCGGCCTGCAGAAATCATTATCCCGGATATTATCGCCCTTATGGAGTAAGAGGTTCTTAGTAATCGACGTCCCAAGACAAAAGAAATTGCAGCAAGACTGGGATCTCCAAAACCTCCGTTTTACGAATCCTTCATGAACATTTAAACATGAATAAGGTTAGTGCAAGATGGGTGCCACGACTTATTTCCGTTGTTCAGAAACAAGAACGTGTGCGATGTTGCCAGGAGTTTTTGAATGAATAAAACCTCAACCCAAAAAAAGTATCGTAGTCTATTGTCACAGGGGATGACAAAAAGGGAGTCCATGGAGTGGAGGAAACCAGGGGAGGCACCGGCTCCAAAAGCCAAGGTTGTTTAGTCAAGAAAAAGGTCATGGCGACAATATTTTGGGATTTCAAAGGCATTCTTCTAATATATTTTAAAGAAAGAAATACCACAGTAAATGGGGAATATTATGAAGTTCTTCTCTACCGCTTAAGAAATGCCATCAAAGAGAAAAGGCGGGGAAAATTGGCACACGGTGTTCGTCATCTCCAAGACAATGCTCCCGTTCACACAGCTGTAGTTGCCAAAGCTGCTGTACGGGATTGTGGGTTGCAAGAAATCGCTCATCTGCCCTATAGTCCCGACTTGACTCCCAGTGACTATTATTTATTCTCAAAACTCAAATCTGACTTGCAAGGGAGGAAGCTTAACAACGATGAAGAAATCAAGGGGGCTGTAAATACTCATTTTTCTACCAAGGAAGAACCATATTTTAAAAGGAATAGAGCTGTTACCAAAAAGATGTAATAAGTGTATAGATGTACAAGGAGATTATATTGAAAAATAACGTGCTTAGTTTTTTCTTTCGCCGTTCCTTCTACGACAGGCCGGAAACTTCTGGACCTTACTTTGTATTTTATAGGAAAAAAAACAAGGTGTCCTGTGGACTGTAAAAATTTGTCATCAAAAACCAGCCTGTATTCACACATACTTAATAGTATTCGGAATGTTTGCAATTTTTTTTCCAAAAAATAGGTCTTTTAATTATTTAATTTTGCACTTACAGCCAAAAACTATAAGGCGCATTTTTTTTGTTATTTTAGTGACATACAATCTGCTCAAGACATTGATATATTAGATTCTACTCCTCACCCAGATTATAACTTAATTACGAAGCATAACGATATTGGATTAATTAAACTAGCTCGTGCTGTAGAAATGTCCAAACTAATCTATCCTGCATGTTTATATACTGACGCGAATGATCCCAAGGATTTACAAATAGTTGGATGGGGACAGACGGGTTAGTAGATAAGATTACTTCTAAATGGATTTGGCGACATTGGTCCTTTTTCATTGCAATTTTAAATATTTATCGTCGGTCTTCCACTGCTGTTTAGTGCTTTGTCAAAAGCGGTTTGGCTTACTCTATTCCACAAACATGTCTCTAGTTCCTCCGTGTATCTTGTCAGCATGGACTGACTCGCTGAGACTTTACAAACTACAAACCTGAGCCGGCATAGCACCTCACATTGACAACACACATGCACAGGTGTTTCTTCCTTCTCCTGTCAAAACCGGCACAGGTTGTCTTCTTTTAGGTTCCGGTGCACCAGATGTCCGGGGAGTGGTCGCCAATGACATTTAAAGTGAATTTCAGAAGAAGCCTTTAAAATGACTTTTATCACCAAACCAATGATCAATATAATATATTTTTGACCAAACCTAAGTTCTAGGTCGGCAATCGACCAATTCTAGGCGTTATTCTAAGCTGAAATTTTTTAAGTGACTTTAAAAACGCATTTTTCCGAATGCATTTTGCACTGCACAAAGGCATTTGGCCGAAAAATATGATACAAAGTAGATTTATTTTTTTCACATGCAAAAAAAGCACCATCTCAATACGACTTGATCGAAAAATTTCGAAGGTTTAGTGCTTTATTTCCTCGCCCAGTAGCCTGTTGTAACAGTCCAATTTTCTCTAGTCAGTAGTGAAAATTCTTTTTTTATTTTCGCCCCTTTTTAAACTAAAGATTAATAACCCTATAACAGATAAATCCCCCTGTATCATCAATATAAATAGGTTTATATTATATAATGAAAATATATCACCAGACAATTATTTTCCAGGAGAACTAACAAAATTTCTTCAATAAAATACATAGCACACTTAAAAACTGTCTTAAAATTAAAATTTGAAAACACCTAAAATGTAATGTTTATATTTTTGTTTTAGAAAGTCTTCGTGCATCTTCAAAGGCTAATATATTACAATATGCTGTAATCCAACCAGTACCTGTTAGTCAGTGTAATATTACTGTAGTTTCCGCAAACAAAAATTCATTGAGAGTTATTCTAGACACTCAAATTTGTGGTACTACCGATAGCGATGCTTGCCTGGTAAGTACGAGCAGAAAAGTTGATCCTGTTTATATAAAAAAAAATTACCAAGTGCTTATTTAAAGTATATTTTAAACATGTTATACTTTCAAAAAATATAAAAAAACGTTTTTTTG
The DNA here is from genome assembly GCA_019359885.1 of Listronotus oregonensis. NCBI lineage: Eukaryota > Metazoa > Arthropoda > Insecta > Coleoptera > Curculionidae > Listronotus > Listronotus oregonensis. Next base: position 66,311 of record JAHBCN010000204.1, read on the forward strand.
GAAATTCATTCCGCTCCGACCAGCTGATTAGTGACGGTATGCGGACGCTGATGTTTTTTACAATATCTCCATAAATAAACTGCTCAACAAAATGATCGTACCATTTAATTTTTAGACCGATTTTCAAACAGCTGTAACTTTTTTAAAAATTAACTTATTTAATATCTAGACAAGTTTAAAACCGCGTTTCTTCTACTTAAGCTGTATTGCATTTAGTTTTACTGTAAGTATTCATATATTAGATGATAAAAATGATCATGCAAATAACAAAAACAAAAAATCGAGTGTGTCCCATTTCAGTGGTAATTTTTTTGGTCGTTATAATATGGGTTGTTACCAAGGTCATATCAATATCTCTAGACGTTTATGCCAGTTTTTGAATTGAAACCTCTGGCTTGTGATACACTTCTAAACGTCAAATTTTGGTAATCAATTCTTTAAAAAGCTATAACTGGAAAATGGATTGACGGATTTCAACGAGTGTTTCAAATTCGGTAAGCTCATTTCATGTAGATTTTTTATGTCCTAAGCACTTTTTGATAGGTTATAATTTTATGAGTATACGGGGCCAACAAATACCAAAATCGTAGCTGATTTAGAAATCCTAAATATAGGGTAAATTATTTAAGCCAATGGGACCATATGCGTGTGTTTTGTTTTAAAAATGGCCAAGTTGAAGTTTGTGTCAATATCTCGAAACGATTTCTACCGTTAATCGATTTATGCTGTTTAAGTGCCTGTAAACTTATTCAGCAAAAATGCGTCGCTATTATGGCATTAGGTCTGAATGGTAGGAATTCCAACAACGTCTTAAAGTTTTAAACATTTTTAACCATAAATTAGGGTATTTGGTGTTGTACACCATGATATACGGAGTGATCAACAAAGTGCTTTCAAATTTATTATGGTATCCATAATTGCGGCAACATTAGGTACAGAACGGCCTTGTTTGCGCAACATGTTTTAGATTAAAATTGTTAGGCTTGAAACTCTTTTTAGTACATTTCGGTGTCCAAAAACTTACGTTTATTAAAACATGTGTAAAATGGATTACTGGAAAATCCTAAATTTACATTCATCTAGGATTTTAATAATAAAGACTTGCAACAACGTCTAGGAATATCGAAAAAACAATATTATTCTAATAAGTAAAACATTTTGCTATCCAAAATGGCACAAAATTAAACATTTAAATTTTTTGAAAGCACTTTGTTGATCACTCCGTATATCATGGTGTACAACACCAAATACCCTAATTTATGTTTAAAAATGTTTAAAGCTTTAAGACGCTGTTGAAATTCCTATCATTCAGACCTAATGCCATAATAACGACGCATTTTTGCTGAATAAGTTTACAGGCACTTAAATAGCATAAATCGATTAACGGTAGAAATCGTTTCGAGATATTGACACAAACTTCAACTTGGCAATTTTTAAAACAAAACACACACATATGGTCCCTTTGGCGTTCAATAATTTACCCTATATTTAGGATTTCTAAATCAGCTACGTTTTTGGTATTTGTTGGCCCCGTATACTCATAAAATTATAACCTATCGAAAAGTCCTTAGGACATAAAAAAATCTACATGAAATGAGCTTTCCGAATATGAAACACACGTTGAAATCCGTCAATCCATTTTCCAGTTATAGCCTTTTAAAGAATTGATTACCAAAATTTGACGTTTAGAAGTTTATCACAAGCCAGAGGTCTTCAATTCAAAAACTGGCATAAACGTCTAGAGTTATTGATATGACCTTAGTAACAACCCATATTATAACGACCAAAAAAATTACCACTGAAATGAGACACACTCGAATTTTTTGTTTTTTTGCAGCACTCTATTGATCACCCTGTACAGCATAATAATATTTATCTTACTAAAACTAAATGCAATACAGCTTAAAGTAAAAAAACGCGGTTTTAAACTTCGTTTTAGATATTCAAAAAAGTTAATTTTTAAAAAAGTTACAGCAGTTTGAAAATGGGTCTAAAAATTAAATGGTACGATCTTTTTGTTAAGCAGTTTATTTAATATTTTACTTTTTCCTTTTTACAGTATATTTTTAACATATTATACATTCAAAATATGGAAAAAAAGGGATTTTTAAAAAATTCTAAAGGCATCTCTACCCTTAGGTAATATTTTCCTCAATAAGCGCTTATTTTTGTTTTTTCTTAGTACTAAAGCTTATATGTATCCTACCCGTCACATTAAGGTTTATACATATGCCTTTCACTAGCCCCAAACCTAAATCTAGGCTACGCCAATTAATGTGGTGTGTATTGGGGTCATCAGTACACCCATAATCTAGTTCCCCGAGGTAGCGAAAGTGTTTGGGTAAAGTGTATGCAGAGATATTTCGTTGAATTTTGGCCAATAAAATCTAAATTATCTTTTGGGTCATAAACAGACCCGAAAACTGTAATATTGGCGGTCAGAGCCGGAATTTGGAATTTAATTTACCTGCACTGCCCAAATATCTAAATATAATATAATAGTCCTAACTAAAGTTTTATGGTTTTAAGTCTGTTATCTTTAATAACTTGTTTTTTTATTCCCTAGACATTAAAATCCGTAGTGATTTATTACCTATACTAAGTTTTATTTGATTTATTTACCCATATTTGTGGTGATTAAAGGGTGAGCAGGTTATTTCCTAGGGTCTAATATAAGTAGGAAATTGAGTGTCATAATTTCAGTTCTTATTAAGCTGTTTACGAGTTAACTTACGTTACTATTTGTGCTATAAGCAAGTGATTTAAGCAAGTGATATTTTTCGTGACATATATAGCGCAAAAATGTGGCAGCCATGGGCCGATTCTGATAGTGGGCCATCTTGTAGTAACACCTTTACAAGAAAGCATTTAAGTTCCGATGCTAAAGAAATAATCCAGTCTACCTATCCAGTCTTTGCTATCAAGAGATTTTAGCTCTGGCGATGCTGTAGCCGAGACGTGTGCTTTGACAAAAACACCTTTGTCTACGGTTAGGGATATAATACGAAACCCCATAACAAATAATAACACATAATAAATACATCTGTAGTGGAATTAATAAAAAGTGTAGTAAATGATATTACTGCTGATAGTTGGAAACACTCCATACAGTATGTTATAAAGGTGGAAAATTCTTACGTGTTATGAATACTAATGTTCAGCCATTAATAATAAGTTTAGACAATGATAGTGATAGTGAAACCGAACTTAATTTAGAGTAAGTTAGAATAAATTAGCAAATTTTTGTATTTTATATTACGCTCCTATTCTAATATTAGTTTTATTTATGTGTCTAGCTTAAATTTTATTAAACTCGTTTTTCGGTACTTATTAACCCTTTGCCAATAAAATATTATTCTTTATTCAATTAGTAAGTTTCATTTAAAATTCTATTTAATCTCATTCTCAAGCCGACCCTGTCCCCTTTATGGCCCCTTGATAAGGTCGGACCTTACACAATGGGGCTTAATGCTATGATTTATTTATGGTGGCAAAAGCCAACGGTATTTCTTTAATTTTACTTTAACGTCATCTGTGATAATGTGTCTAACTTTTAGGGTGACTCTGGTGGACCACTACAGGTCAGACAGTCAGAAGGAGGTTATGCAGTAGTTGGAATAGTGTCGTATGGGAGTCTATGTGGAACCAGAATTCCCGGAATTTATACTAGAGTTGCCACATATTTAGATTGGATAGAAGATATAGTATGGCCTGATCAGCCGAATTAAATTCAAATATAAAATTCTCGGTTATTTATTTATTTTAAATATTAAATGTAATTATTATATCGCAGTTTAATAAAAAAAAAAAACAAGGCAATACTTTTTGTATAGGTATTTACAATTTTAAAGCAATAATAAAACCCAGTCTGCAAGTAACTATTCTATTTTACACATATCTCGTAAAATAGTGATTTACCTAACAAGTGCGGAAAGTGATACTTTTCCGCACGCGACGGCAGTTACACGAACGACGCGAAGCGGAGTTCGGGTAAGTCGTCAAGGGTTGCGGAGTTGGAGATTGCCGTTGAGGTGTAATTGAACCGGTCGTCGTTACAGGTAACAGAGACACATTGTTGCTTGCTAGAAGACGGTACAATGGGCCTTGAGTGCGTTTTGCTGTGTTCAAAGGTAGATGAATTTTGGGATAATATTTTTCTTGAAACTTGTAGAGCTTTCTAGGTAGCCTTCTGCAACAGATGATGACTTCCATCCTTCAAGTCTTTTAATATTCGTTATGCCTTCTCCAGAATTAGCTAACATTGTAGCTGAGGAACGGCGAAAGCTATGTCCCGTGTAAAGTTCTGGGTTTGGAAGAAGTAAATAGGCAGCTATTTCAGAGGGCATCTTGCCAGAAGTATTTATTCCTATGCACTGGACAGTACAAGCCAATTTTTTTTTAATTAACAAAAAATCTTCTGTGTGGTGTTTCGGGCTTTCGTAAACTGGAATACTTTCTATACAAAGCTAGATATTTTCCATTTTCAATTTCCTCGGAAATGACAAAACTTCGGCTAGAATGGTTTTTGGAGTCTGGAATATTTACAATTAAAAGATTTCCCTTATCGTCAATATCATCAATGCTAATTTTCATCAATTCTTCTCGACGACACGCACCAGCTAGTCCGAAAATTGTAGCTACCTTCATCGCTAGATAGACATCATTTGGAGCATCATTAATAAATTTTGCTATTTCATCTTTTGCTATATCATATTTCATCTTCTTGGGTCTAAATCCCACATTTTGCTTCTTCAAAAATGATGTAACTTTGAAATATTTGCTTAAATCCATGTTCTTTTCGATCTTAATGACACTTTAACATGGAATACCTTAACCATAAGGTATTGGGTTTACATGTTTTAGCAAGTTCCGCGAAATATGCCATAAAAACTTCATCTTTCATACTTTTGATTTTTTCTCGCCACACCAGCTTGTAAATGCTGTATATTCTTTCTCGTACCTGTGCCTCGACTTGGACGGCAACAAATCTAAATTTGCTATTTCGGCTGCTTTGAGAATGGATTCAGGTAATTCCTCGTCAGAAGACTCCATGGGAAACGTTTTTTATTCAAAATCGACGATACTGATCAGAATGTACTAAAGACACTTTTAATTATCGATGACTTTTAATGACTTTGATCTTTTATAATATGGACACCGGCACCGGTCAAAACTAAAAATCTGATAAGAAAGTTTAATATATACCAGGATGTTTAAAACAATGTTTTTAAAACAATATTAATTTTTAGTGAATATTTCGTTGATTTTACACATAATTTGTACAAATAAAAGAATACTATGCCAATAATAGAATTATACTAAGTCAAACTTCAGAATTAAAAATATTTTAAGTACCTGTTTAAGTGGGAAATTTGCAAGGGTTTACTTTTCCGCACTAGTGCGGAAAAGTGACACTTTCCAAACTAAATTGCGTGCGGAAAAGTGCTGCTTTCCACACGCTAGTAGAAAAAAGGTTTTTCAGGTCGAAATTATTTTATAACAGCAACAGAGAAAAATCGATTTGAAAAATTATAACCTTTGTGGGTTATATCAAAAACCATTTGGGAACCCATGCCAAAAATAGTATATATGATATTTTCAGAGTTGGCTAATATTAAAACTCATACTAGTTTTTACAATAGCCATGGGGGCCATTTCACCATACTTATCCGGCTACACCCTTTAATTTTACAACTTGTATACCTTCGAGTTCCTAGAAAATTTGACGAAAAGTGTGAAAAACGGCTTCAAACCATTGTACTGAACGCGCGATCTCGCTCATGAAGCAGAATAGTGGGGAGAGGGAGGGTTCAAAACATGCAAGGAGAAATGTTAAGCAACATTTTTTACTCTAAAAGGAAAAAAATGCCTATTTTTTATAGGTTTTTAATACTGTGGGTTTGCTATTAAAATTTAGGTACCAAAAAAATATGTGTAAACTTTGTTATGTAGGTACAGTAACGGCCATTAAATCTTGGGCAATTCTTTTTTCCTTTCGTAAAATAGGCTTATGCCACCTTGTACCGAATATACCTGTTGAAAAACATAATCAGAAAACTAAATGTTCGTTTCGGTGTTAAAATATTTTTAAATTCATTAGCTTTGGATCAAAAAGTTTTATTATTATTTGAGGATAGGTTGTCAGAAAGATGTGCACTTAACATCCCAAGGTCTTTATTTTTTTAAACTATCCAGAATTACGCTGCCATTTCGGACGCTTAAACCGTTGTTGAACAGTTGCAAATAAAAACAATCAGCATTGAGATTTCAGCTCTACAATTTTTATTTGAACACTTCTGATTTTTTGGTCGAAAATGAAAATTCACCAATGAAAAGTCTTTCATGGTGCTACAATGGGATACTTAAGGTTACAGGACTCAAAAAACGATTTTCGATAAACATATCCCAAAAGGATTTCGAAGTCAGGGCGATTTTCGTAAATGTGTATGGGGTGCTCGAGATGACAATGGACTCATGTTTATGTTTGTTTTATCGAAAAAGGGTTCAAATCAATATTGATCTAAAAGAAACATGCTTAAACCATTCTTACTGATCAATACACTACAGAAATTTACTTTACAATAAGGTCTGGGTTCATATGTTTGCAAGTCGCTGAATGATGCAAAAACTATCCTATGGCTTTACCGATGGCTCCGCACATCCAGATTTAAATGTTATGGAAAATGCTTTGAGCTATGTTGAAAATGATCAGGAAAATCGTTTAGAAGACCGCAAAGTCAAACGAATGGATAAATTTAGAGACTTGGACACTGATTACGAGAACTTGATACGCTTCTGATCTTTTACATTGACTGCCTGGAAGCTAAACATCTGTCTTAGAAAAATAACCGGAGCGCAATAAAATATTAAATTTGTTTGGGAGAATATTTAAGCTTGTTTGAATTTATTAAATTGTTAATTAATTTATTAATTTGTTAGTTTTTATATTATATAAATATTTTCTTTAACCTTTTACTTTATTTATAGTTATTAAAACAAGGTAAAAAGAGCGATTTACAAAAATTGGCAGAAAAGTCAAAATTTGATACATTTTTTGCCCAAGATTTAATGGCCGTCACTGTACATTTGAAAAATTTTGTATTTTTTCCGAACAAAGAAATAATATAGAGACCAGCCACCTTTAAAAATAATCTGGTATACATAACCATGTAATTGATGTTCAATATTAGGGAGGTATGGAATAAAAATTCTTATTTAAAATAGTTTAGTATATTTGGTCCACCAAAAACCAACAAAATATATTTCCTCGTCAAGTTACCTCACAGTGCACATAATAAAGGCACATATCACAGTACAAAAGTGTTAAATACACAAAAAACAAGTCTTAAAATTTATATGTAACATCTAAATAAGTAACAACTCGGATAATCAAAAATAAAGTACCGTATATCGAGAACACCTGTAATTTTTACAAGTTATTTAAACAATTGATTTTTTAAATTTTAAAATTTGCGTTCAGTTACGCATAAGCCCCTCCGTTGTTTTGAATTTATTTTTATTATTTCAAACAAGCATTTTAGATCCTCTCCAAGATAACACCTAGAGGAAAGGGAGCTATTTTAGCTTTTATAAAAATTTCGTAAGAGTCAATGGATTCTGTCTACGCACAGGATCTATACCCTGGGACATGGACTGAAGCGGTCCCATCTCAGCGAATACCCAACATTTTTTTAATAAATAAAAATAATATAAACCTTAAATAAATAAATAAAACTTTCTGTTTAAATTACCTTTTTCTTCTTATTTCTAAATTTGATGCAACTAAAATCTTGCTGGTAATCTTAATATAAGGTATTTTATCTTTTTATTTAAACGTTTTATTTTTATTTAAATTAGAACCTTTCTCACTTGTCGTCTTTAATAGCCCAAACAAGAGGTTCATCTACTTTTTTCTTTTTTTTATTCGCCCTTTTTAAGGGATAACTCTCCCTTCTAGCCGGCGGCGGCTTATAAACTGAACTTTTTTCACTTTTATTTTCCTTAAAACTAACAGTTATATCACTTACGTCGACAGTTTTTTGGCTTAAGTTCCTATATAGCCCTACACTTTCCGATTCCATTCTCGGAACCCTTCTCGGGCTAGATTTTGTACTGTGACTTCTATATTTTTCATAGAAATCTGTCCTATCTACATTAAAATCGCTTCTTTTCTTTTCGAAATGATCCAAATTTGCCTCCGTGGGCAAAATAACTGGATTCAGTTCAATATAACTGCCTACTTGTTGCTTAAACCTAGTTAAAGAATATCTATAAGATTTGGCATAATAACTGTGAAAAGTGTTTTCGTGAGACACACACTGCATTGTCAGATATGCATGAACTAATAACAAGGGAAATCGAACATTCCAGTAATTCGTAAACGCCTCCGGTATATCACCTAAAGTTTCTTGGGCTTCTTTAGTCAGCTCTCTAAAATGATGTTTCTAAAAAAAAAAACATTTAAAGTAATTCATGTCTAACGACCATGATAGCTTATGGGTTTAGAACAAGAACGTTTAAATCACAATGTTGTCAATAGAATAAAATACCTTAAGGCATGCCCAAACTTCTATTTTATTTATTAAAAACGTTAAATAAAATGAAGGTGATTCACTTTTTAAAGGAGTGTGACAATACCATACCTTATTCCGAAGGGCTCTGAGCAAATCTCTTAAACTTTCACCTTTGTATGTCCTGTACTTTCTTAAATCCTTTGCAACTTCTTCGTGAATATGCACCCTCCAATCGCGCTTTACTACAGGACTGCAATTATTTTCCAGCGCCTGTAATACCTCGTCGTCAGGCTCGGCCTTTTCAACTCTATCACTAACGTCCTAAAAAAATGAATACAAATTCTAGAAACTTCATTGCTAGCTGCATTTATTGTTTTTTAAGACATTTACATTGTTAAATTTATATATTACACAGGACCACAAAAAAGTACCCTGCGCGAAAGACGAGACCACCTGAACTTTATGTTTTCGGGGTCGCTAAATTCTAATCTGGCGCCAGAATACCGAAGTTAGTTGGTGTTTTTTCAGAAATCAGCAATAATGCTGAAAATTGGAGATTTTTCGTCAGCATTATTGCTGATTTCTGGAAAAACGCGTCAGATTAGGATTCAGCGACCCCAAAAAAACATGAAGTTCAGGTGTTCTCGTCTTTCGCGCAGGGTACTTATTTTGTGGGCCTGTCACAGGCCCACAAAAAGGTAAAAAATCTCAAATTTTCAACATTATTGCTAATTTTTGAAAAAAACGCGAATCAACTTCGCTATTCTGGCGCCAGATTAGGATTCAGAAACCCCGAAAACATGAAGTTCAGGTGGTCTCGTCTTTCGTGCAGGGTACTTTTTTGTGGGCCTGTCACAGACCCACAAGAATCAAGGAAAATCTAAAATTTTCAGCATTATTGCTGATTTCTAAAAACGCGAACCAACTTCCCTATTCTGGCGCCAGATTAGGATTCAGCGACCCCGAAAACATGAAGTTCAGGTGGTCTCGTCTTTCGTGCAGGGTACTTTTTTTGTGGACTGTCACAGCCTGAAAAAGTTGAATCAATTCTTTTCTGATTCTTGGCCAGCATTAGGATTCAGCGACCCACAGAAAAGCAACATGAAGATTACAGAAAATCAGGAAAAATCTTAAGTTTTCGGCATTATTGACCGATTTCTGAAAAAACGCGAACCAGCTTCGCTATTCTGGCGCCAGATTAGTATTAAGCGACCCCAAAAACATGAAGTTTAGGTGGGCCTGTCACAGGCCCACAAAAATCAGGAAAAATCTTAAATTTTCAGCATTATTGCCGATTTCTGAAAAAACGCGAACCAGCTTCGCTATTCTGGCGCCAGATTAGTATTAAGCGACCCCGAAAACATGAAGTTTAGGTGGTCTCGTCTTTCGTGCAGGGTACTTTTTCTGTGGACCTGTCGCAGGCCTGAAAAGTTGAGATTTTTCCTGATTCTTGTGGGCTTGTGACAGGCCCACAAAAAAAGTAACTTTTCAGCATTACAAAAATCACGAAAAATCTTAAATTTTTAGCATTATTGCCGATTTCTGAAAAAACGCGAACCAGCTTCGCTATTCTGGCGCCAGATTAGTCTTTAGCGACCCCGAAAACATGAAGTTCAGGTGGTCTCGTCTTTCGTGCAGGGCACTTTTTCTGTGGACCTGTCACAGGCCTGAAAAGTTGAGATTTTTCCTGATTCTTGTGGGCTTGCGACAGGCCCACAAAAAAAGTAACTTTTCAGCATTACAAAAAACAGGAAAAATCTTAAGTTTTCGGCATTATTACCGATTTCTGAAAAAACGCGAACCAGCTTCGCTATTCTGGCGCCAGATTAGTATTAAGCGACCCCAAAAACATGAAGTTTAGGTGGGCCTGTCACAGGCCCACAAAAATCAGGAAAAATCTTAAATTTTCAGCATTATTGCCGATTTCTGAAAAAACGCGAACCAGCTTCGCCATTCTGGCGCCAGATTAGTATTAAGCGACCCCGAAAACATGAAGTTTAAGTGGTCTCGTCTTTCGTGCAGGGTACTTTTTTTGTGGGGCTGTCACAAGCCCACAAGAATCAGGAAAAATCTCAACTTTTCAGCATTATTGCTGATTTCTGAAAAAACGCGAATCAACTTTGCTATTCTGGCGCCAGATTAGGATTCAGCGATACTTTTTTTGTAGGCCTGTGATTATTGAAACTATATAGCGTGTTAAAAATAGAAGCATATATAATATTACTGAAAATGGTAAAAGGAAGGAAAAAACTAATGCAAAGTTCCACGGTTTACTCGCTGTTTAAAAATATTAAAAGCTGTAATTCCGAAGGGGTAGAAAAAAATATAATTATTTTTATTTTCTTGTTTTTTTTAATTAAGTAGATTAATCTTTAGCTGTAAAAAAACAAAAAATGTTGGATGTACGAGGTAGCTAGCATGTTTTGCTGGAAACTCTTTAGAAAGATGTATATAACAAAAATGGAGATATCCCCTTTTTAAATTATGGACGTAAAGAAAAATTGCAGAAAGAGAAAAATTTTATAACTAAATTTGCTAGAGGATATGATTGATTATCGCAACATGTTTAACGCTTGTTGCAAAATAGCAATAAACAAAAAAGCCAAAAAATGTAGTTTTTTATCTTAGATTTCATTGGGGACCCCCATATTTGCTCAAAAAAAACTTCATGGGTTTTGACACAATAATTTTGTGAATTGCGTTGAATCCTTAATATAACCTAGACATTTGAATTTTTTTTACAGGTACTAGAGATCTCAAGCTTTCAACGATGGCTAAACTTCCGAAAACGCTCCTCCCCTTCAATTTGTCTATAACTTTGTACAGAACTTTCTTACAGCATAAAAAACAATGTTCAGAGGTTTTTTTGGCAGCAATGGTGTGGAAAAATCAATTTTTGTCCAATTTTATTTCTTTTTTATTATTTCTTTTTCCTTTCGTTTAGAAAATGAGTACAAAAATGGAAAGAAAAAATATTCTAATTGAATTAGATTTAAATTATTTCAATTAAATTAAATTAAATTAAATAATAGAATAACTATAACAGTAACATTTTTAAACTTCCAAAAACGTCCCCTCTCCGATTAATTCGTAACTTTGCACAGGACTTATAGCATAAGAAACATTATTCAGAGGTTTTTTGACAGCAATAGTAAAAATTAAAAAATATATATTTTTGTCTTACCTTTTTAACAAAAACTGACCAGAACTAACCAGGACTAACCCACCAAATAATAAAATGGTATAAAAAGTATATTTAAATATACTTTAATAAAATGTAAAAAATTCCATACACAATGTACTAACTAATTTTGATTTATTTAAATTTAAAAAATATTTAAAACGATATTATAATTCTGTAATTATATTAAAACTTTTTTGTCTGAATATTAATATCAATGTTTAAATAAATTTGTTAAACGAAATAAAAGAAACTATATGAATATACTTAAATATATTTATATACCATTTTATTAATTGGTGGGTAAGTTATGGTAATTCTGGTGTCAGTTTGGTTAGTTTATGTTAGTTTTGGTCAGATTTGATTTAAAAAAAACTTGTTTTTTAAAATTAAAAAAATCTATTGCTGCCAAAAAAACCTCTAAAAAATTTTTCTTATGCTATAAACAAGTCATGTACAAAGTTACAGACAAATCAGAGAGGGGGCGTTTTCGGAAGTTTAGCCCAACGATTTTTTAAAAATGGAAATAGGATAATTTGGGGCTACAGGCAATAACTGTTTAAACTATTTTTGTTAAAACATTTATTAGTAAAATATAAATTAAAATAGGATGATAATTCCATACAAACTATGCTGAAAAAGCTGATATTTGTTATTGTTTATAGATTAGTTCTAAACGCTTATATACATTAACCGCTTGTATCTTAACTATTAATCAACCGATTGACAATTTCGATGTATAGGAAGCGTCTTTACGAGTACTTTTAAACCATATTTTAAATTAAAAAAATTTAATCGAAAATTCGCTTAGATATTCAATTTATTTTTAAGCAAAAAAATATTTCATAACTTTAGACACGCTTAAATGATTACTTTAAAAAAGTTTTTAAAGTTTAAGATCTCTAGTAAATATAAAAAAACAAATGTCCAAGTTTTATATTTTAGACTCTAACAAAATTGCAAAATCATTAATTTTTTTTTAACGAAATTGGTTTACAAAAACTCTCGAACCGAATTCAACCAAGTTTTGCGAGCATGATGTTTGTTTTTTGCCAAATATGGAGGTCCTCAGAAAAATCAAAAAGGCCCAAAAAAATTACACAAAAAACTACGCGCTTTTTTAACTTTTCTTGCATACTGCAGTTTGCGATTTCCAACTAATATTATCTTTTTCTCTACAACCATAACTTTTCATATCATTTTATTTAGATTTTTTTCATTTTTTGTATATTTCACAAATGTTCTGGTCTTTTTTAAGAGAGAGCAAATCTCGATTCTTGTGAAATACATTATGCTTAACTAAGCTGGTACATCCAACCAAAAACACATAACATTTGGTCTATAAGGAAAAATAAAAGGTACTAACAAAATATTAGTATTACACTTTGTACCTATACCTGATAGAATGACAATATTTTCTGGCTACTCCAAAAAATGGGATACGCTAAAACATCATTGCAGGACGGTCTCTCCTCAGGTTTGGACGAAAGTAAAGCCTCTATAAGTGGTTTCTGCAATTCTTTCTCCCAATCGAGACCTTGCAACTGATTTAAGACGTATTCACCCAATAATATGTTTCCTTGTCTGCGCAAAACGTCCCCGTAAGGATGAGCCCCCTTCGAGAGGACGTAGTAAAATAAACATCCCAACGAAAATAAATCAACTGCTGCAGTCTTAAATAAAAAAAGAAGTTTAATGAACTTTTATAATATTGGTTTTAAGTATTTTAATAGTTAATTTAGTTGCAAATTGGAATTTATTATAAAACTTTAACACAAATTAATGCTCTATTACCAAAAAATTAATAAAAATATTTATCAAAATTTCTAACATAATTTTCGCCATAAATTTCTCCGTTATCTTAAACATACTCTCTAAATTTGTCTTTCTCTTGCTTAACTTACCGTTCTTTCATTTCCATTTAACATTTCTGGAGCGATCCAACCGTCTGTCCCCGTAACTCCAGATCTTCTAGAGAATGAATCTCTGCCTAACTGCAATTTTTTACAGAGACCAAAATCTGAAATCATTGCTTTTACTACACCCTTACTATCTGGCACTGAGATCAGTACATTATGTGGTTTTATGTCTCGATGAACTGAAAAAAGTTACAAGTAAAAAACTAAATGATAATTCGGTTACTTTTATATCTAAAAAAAAAATTATCAGGCCATAGAAAGATTGATTATTTCCTATTCTGAATTTTAGATTTAACAAATTTTAATTACCAGAGACCACTTTTTCTATGGCTGCTCTAGATAGACCCTCCCAAGTTTCCGGCCTGACACAGATTGACGGTAAAAATAAAAAAAGTGCGACCAGCAAAAAATAGTTTTCGCTTTGGCTGCAAATCTCCTCATCATCCACTGCTTAAAGCTCTCATATCCTTATGCGAGTCTATCTTTCGAGTTCTGGCTTTGGTGAGTCAGTTTCTTTCTTCTTCTTCTTTTTTTTTTCTTTAACTCTATCATTTAATTTGAAAATAATGGCACACCCGCAAGTCATACATATTATATTCTGAAAATCGCATCACCTTTTTTCCTGTGGCGACAGTTGTTGCTATTGTTTGTTTTATTAGATATTTTTCACTTTAAAATAAACGTCATAAACGTTGCGGTTTGTTCTACTGTTCCCGACATAATAACGTCGAAATCGCAAGTTAAAAATTGATTTCTACGAAGAGGGGAGGAAGGGATGAAAAAGTATGCTTTAGTGCACTGTGCAAAAGAGAACAGGAAGGCTTATAAAAACAAGAGGAACCCCAAGGTAACGTCCAAGCTGACATAGGAATGCCAAAAAGAACTGGAAGTCCTGCGAGAACGCAAGAGGGTAACTCTCTTCTGGGTACCAGAACATTCGGGAATAGAAGGCAACGAAAAAGCGGATGAGCTAGCTAAACAGGGATCATCCACACCATACTTTGGACCAGAACCCGCCCTTGAAGTCACCAAAATCACAGCACGAGGGCAAACCAGGAAATGGATCCGAAACAAACACGAGGAATACTGGGGGAACCTCAGTAGAATTAGACATGGAAAAAGCTTCATAAGGGGCCCATCCGAAAGAACGAAAGAAGAACTACTTCACACAAAGTAGAAAAAGACTTCGCATAACAGTAGGGCTGCTAGAGTAATTGTCAATAGTAAAGAATACTTTGACGTCATCGTTGGCTGCGCGAATGAAGTGAGAGAGTAGTCTCTCCGTCTTTCTTTGCAGCAGGTTTCGATATTAAATGGCAGTGGCGGCGTGCGGTTCAGATGTTTAATTATGGAAATTGTTGAAATAATTACGTTTTTAATTTTTGTATTTAATTTTAATCAGTAAATATTGATGATGTATGATTATTCAAAATATAATTGTCATTAAATATTTTTAGTAGGTGATTTTTCCAGCTTTGTCAATAAGATTGCTTACCATTTTCAGACAATAAAGCACTTTGAGTTTGAGATTGTTTAACAAATGTGTATGCTTCTTTTAATTTAACTAAGATTCCGATTTGTCTCATTTTTACAAGAAATAAAATATTAATTTTCATACAAACAATAACTTCCAAACACTTATCTACTTCTTAAAGATCGTTTCCAGTATTTTCTAAATTTTTCGCTAATTTTCAAGAAAAAACTGTTTTTTTTTAGTGTAATTTAACAAATTGTGTTGTGATAAATGTGATTTGAGTAAATTACTCGCAGCTAATATATTTTTACCCCACCCAGCACCCCTATTCGCTCCCCTGTCCCGCAAGATTGTAAACTAAAAAAATAAGAAAAATATAGGATATTTTCCATCTGCGTAGGTAGGGTTTTATTCCGGGTAAGTACTAGAATGTGTCTATATAATTTTTTTTTTTAATCGCTAAAATAGCAGAAAACCGTTTTGTAAACAATTTCCAAAGAATCTACTGTAAAATATACTTCTAAATAAAATAAAATTGAAGAAGGCGCATCGGAACAGAAACTCACCAAACCGTCACAACAATTAAACACACTAACACACATTAAAGTTCAAAGATAAACAAACAATAATTTTAGTTTCGTAATATTCATATCAATATAAACACGCTACCGATGCCGATGTCCTACACACTGCACTGACCCACGTGTTGCTGCGGCGGTGAATATCGGTTTTTTACGCATTTGACGTCATTGTAATCTTTACTATTGGCGAAGACTCTAACAGGACACAATAACCTAACAGAACACCTACACAAGATAGGTTCATGCAATGGAGACCCAAGTTGCAGAATACGCGACGAGAGGGAAGAAACAGCCTACCATATCCTGTGCGAATGTGAATCGTTGAATCACAAAAGACAGGCATTATTTGGGCAACCGGCAATGAGCCCACAGGAATATATCAACCAACCAGTCTCAGGGTTATATAGACTTGTAGAAGGAACAAGACTAATGGGAGAATTGGTATAAAAGACAATGGGAGATTAGGCACAAAAAGCCCAAGAGGCTGCGATGGCTCCGGTATTGAATCAAGGCGGCTCCCAGAAGAAAAAGAATACCAAGTGTTTTGCCAGTGGAAGAAAGGGCATGGAGTGAAACAAGGGAAAGAAAATGTCATGTTGGAATATTTTTAAATGTCTTATTTGATTTATAAAAAAGAAATAGTCCGGTAAGTGTTGCTTAGCGAAACTTACCGGCTCTGATACTGTAAAGACTACCCTACCGGACTCAAATTAATAATGTAATCGAAGGTCTACCAAAAATAAAAAAATATTTAGGATACTTTGGGGATTGCAATGACTGCAATCGAAAAGATTTTGCACCATCATCTTGAAGTTAGAAAAGCTTTTTGTCGTTGAGCTCCCCATAATTTAACCGAAGCTCAAAAAGCACATCGGGTCAAATGGTGTACAGAAATTCTAATAAAATACGACAATGGTATCATCATCATCACTAGTGACAAAACATGGATTTATGCCTTTGAGCCTTAATTAAAACGCCAGTCGGTTGAATGGGTGTTTCCAACTGATCCCGATCCAGACAGTTCCGCAGTGTTGGGAAAAAGATGATTGCATGTTTTTTAGAAAAAGGGGACCAGAACAGATCAACGGACAGTTAATGCTCTTTGGTACACTACAGTTTGTTTGCCTCAAGTGCTGAAAAAAATTCAATTAGTGCTTCCAAGAAGCAACATAGTTTTCCACCACGTCAATGCTTCGTCCCATAGGGCGTTGCAAACAAATCGATTTTTAGAGCAATCAAAGGTGAAATTATTGGAACATCCACCTTATAGCTCCGACCTATCACCTCGTGATTTCTTTTTGTTCCCAAAGATAAAGATAAAATGAGTGCTCAGCGTTTTTCAAATCCAAATGAAGCTGTTTCTGCGTTTGAAAACCTTGTTTCGGAAGTGACCCAGGAACAATGGCATTCATGTTTTTTAGATTGGTTTTATTAAATAAATAAATGAATTAAGTTAAAAGGAAAATATTTTAAAAAACAATAAAGCAATTTTTTCTCACAAATAAGTTGGATTTTTTCTAGTTTGCAGAAATTTTCGGTGCGACCTACGTATCACACCTAAGATAGTAATAACAAATGCATGTGCTGCGCCGGGTCGGATCTAATTATTGCAAATTATTTAGGCCGAAAACTTTTGGGATCTTCTACGTATAATCTATCAAAAATATGTTCCTTACCTATATCTAATGAATGTAAATGAGCCAAACCAGAAGTGGCTTGCCGTAATATTTCTAATGGTTTAATTGCAGTGGTATCACACATTCCTTGCATATACTCTGAAAGCGTTGCTTGGCACAACTCCAACGCAATATATCTAAACATTCGATCCTGTTCCATACAATAATATCGAATGACGTTTGGATGGGCGTCGCTTTCCCTTAGCAATGCCACCTCTCGGTCGGCGAAAGTGAAACATTCTGGTAGAAGACGTTTAACGGCAACTCTTCTATTGTCAAATTCTCCCTAAAGATATGAAAATTCACAATTTAATAAAAAAATGATGTTAAAACTAAATCAACCTAAGATGCAATTCATTATTTAACAGCAAAAACTTTACTTATTGGAACTAAAAAATTATTTTAATAAAATTGGAAATTATTTTGATTGTATTGAACTTCGGTTTGGTAAGTTTCACTTTGTCTCTGCACAATATATAGTGTAAGTCAGAACTTATCTGTGAAAATTGAAAGAAATATTCAATATTGACAAAAAATTAAAAAAAATAAATAAAAATGTACTTTTCGCACGCCCCTAAAATCTGGGCCACTGTAATTTGACAAACGACAAAGGCGTAAGAAATTTTTCTGGTAAATTAAGCGCTAGCATAGCAGAGGTAGTAATTTGTGTAACGTCCGGTCTGGCAGCACCGCGTTATCTAAAAAGTGCCGTGAAATGCAATATCTGCAACACTTAGGCTTCATATAAATCTTGGTGTGCCGTCCTAAATGTTAAAAAATAATAGGGTATTTTCAGTCAATTGATATTGAGAATGTTGTGTGTAAAAATTAAAAGTAGAAACACGATTAAGCAAAGCCTGCTAAATAGCACGGAAAAATACAAACCCCTTACTTTTCTATTTAAGGTTTAATTATCATTGTAATTTAAATGGCCCGCCACTCCCCTAACCAATCAAATTCAACATGGATGCCAAGTCTGTTTAGGAAACGCCAACTTTGTAGATGTTGCGCATATCGATATTTGATGACAGGCGTATCGAATAACAAAAAGCTGACAACAAAGCAGAAATTCCACCAATAGAAAATTTAGGGCCGTGACGTCATAGCATAGTATAGTAGTATATTTTGGAAAATATTAATAAAACTAAAAAAATAATAAATAAACAAAGGAGCGTTCAAGTATTACGTAACGATTTTGGGGGAGGGGTTCTTGTAAAATGTTACAATGCCTTACAGGGGCGGGAGGGGGGTTTGAATTACGCGTTCCGTAACATTGTTTTTTAACCCTTCAGAACGGTCGCATAGAGAAAATCACTCACACACTTTTTAAAACGTTTTTTCTCAAAATTTGAATTTTATTTAATCTTAGCGACTTTCCGGTACTTTATGCCACATAATGGTGACTTTTAGGTAAAAATGGTCACTTGGTAGCTACGTAACGTTTTGCTAGGGAGGAGAGAGGTACAGAAAAACGTTATGGCGCGTTACATGGAGGAGAGGGGGGAGGGTCAAAAATCTCCAAAAATAGCGTTACGTAATAATTATTGAAGGCTTCCTAGTTCGGTAATTCAAAAATTGCTAAAATTGTAAAGAACAATCCTCTTGTGGATGGCATAGTATTGTTAATTCCTACTTAGTATTCTAGTTCTATTTTGATATCTGTGATATCGACCAAGTGACTTATGTATAATGTACCCTTAAATGTTTACGGATAAGTTCTGAATCACACTGTACTAAAAGTACCTGTAAACAAAAGTTCCCTCGCACCCCTTGCCCAACAACTGTTCTGGATGAAAGGTAATTTTTCCGATTTTAACCAATCCCCCGGGCAATTCTTCCGAAAATGCGGTAACCTGGCCATTTTTACCAAACGAGCCTTGATGGCTTCCTCTGGAACCATTTTGTGACATATTCTGAACCTCTCTAACCTAAAAATTTAAGATGCTGTCGTCGAGATTTTTTATCACAGAAGACATTTAAACGGTTGGATGTGTCTAATACTAAAGAAGAGGGATATAATAATAAAATTGCGTTATTCAGTCTTTATTATTGAGATTTAGCCATTGTTGGTGTTAACAACAGTAGTTTACCTTGTATACATAATCAATCAATATTTCGATCGATTAATTTATCTATTTTCCGATTAATGACTAATAGATTAATCGAAAATAATGAATAATTTATTATCACTTTTAATTGTTTTTATACTTAACAGGATTCAGGATTTGTGTTGTTCTTTAAACGCAGTGGTGGTTATTATTAATTAATTTTTGTGTTATACGGTATCTTTAACAAACAAAATTATTTTTGTAAATATAAATTATTGCTTTGATAATACCGTACTCCGAATTATCGATAAATCGATTACTCGATTAATAAAATAGTGAACTGATAGATTAATCGATGCACCAATTAATCAAATTACTAAGTAATCGATTATTTTTCCTAAGCTATAATCGAATATATTTTTTAATAATCGCCCATCCCTATACATGATAAAAGGATTGAAAAAATATTTCCTAAATATAGAGGGTGTAAAAAGTATGATGCTCACGATTTTAATGGGCAATAGAGGACCTCAAAACATGTAAAAAAGCCAAAAACACACTGATCAAAACTTAACTGTGTTCGAAATGTGGCCTTTCTAAGTTTAAAAAATTTGGCAAACACCGACCTTTATTTACTTATTTACGTTTTTTGCGAGGTTTTACATATTTACACATACAAATAACAAACAATAGTTCTTGCATTTTATTTAGAAATTTTATTTGGAATTAAATTTATGTTAAAAGCAATAAATTATTGTTTGGCTTTTTATATGTAATTAAAAATAATTGTACTTACCAAAAAATTAGGCTAAATATCCATTTTAAAAACACAAATATTTTAAGACAGCACTTTTTTATTTTGCTTGAAGAATAAGATTTCTCGTTTGAACACATCCCGTTTTCAAAACTCTTTGGTACACCTGCACTACGGTTGTCGTAAATTTATAACATATCGGCATATTTTTCCGATTTAAAAACAGACAAAAATATCGCGGCCGGTATACAATATACAACTGATTTTACTCCACGCACAATATACAACTGATTTTACTCCACGCACAAGGCTTCTGGGTAGCTCTGTCGCCAAATGTTTTTGAAAGTTTTATCTGGGAAAAAAATATATATATATTTTTTTATTTGTAGATTGTAAAATTTAAAACTTAGGTAATTTATTAGCAAATGAATCTACTGATAAGCGATTAAAACGAAAGCTTCCAATTGTTAAGGTTTTCAAAAATAATTGCTACTGAAGTTCGTAACTTTGATATCGTTTAGACAAAAATCAGTCAAGTTTTGACACCTTATTAACTTTTTGACTTGTTTTGAGCTCCATTATTGCCCATTATAATCGTGAGCATCCTACTCCTTACACCCTGTATATTTAGGAGAATTACAAGGTTGGGTTTTTAAGGGCTGAGTTTACGCACTGAAGTACTATAACGCTGATTAGTCGTTAAGGTCACTACTTACCTGCATTAAAAGATACCAAAACATAGCAAAAACAATCCCAGTCATAATAATAAGACTCAACTTCAGGCCCTTGTTTTCCTGCTGGTTTATCCACTGTTTCATGTCTCTATAATATCCAATCAACAATTTCTCCGTGTTTTTATCCTGAAACCTTTTTGGATTACTTTTTACTTGGTATTCGTTATCTTTAGGTTCTTCGGTTTGAGTTCCAATGGTTTGAGTCTTATCAGGCACAAAGGCAATTTTATCATTCAACTCCTTCTTAGAATCGTCAAACAGCACCTTACTCTCATCTGTGATTAACTTAACTTCTCGATTTGGTCTATTTGGACCGATAAAATCGGCATCGGAATAGTTCGGAACATTGTAGTGTCCTGTATAAATAAGAATGTGTTCACTCAAGCTAGATAAACCATGAAAATTGCTTTCGTGCAGTATTTCTTGTGGTAATTTGTAGTTTTTTCCCGGTTGAGGAAACCCAGGGTAGAGTTTAGGAGGATCTGGTCCATGTGGTCCTCCTAAAAGGAGAGGACCAACATCTGTCGCTGTTATTGTTACAACATTCTGGTCCACTAACGAAGGAATGGCATAGAGACCATGGTGGTGTTCACCAATGTAAAGTGTTGGGCTAAAAAATGTATTGCTTGAGCATTTAAAATACGACTAATGGTGTGGTTTTCTTAATATTAACGACTTTTAGGAAAATAGAAACGGCGTTCTATTAATAAATGATATTATCGACCACCGACACCAGAGTGAGACTACTAACGATATAAGACCAAAACTGACTAACCTATGTTGCCAAATTTATCATTTGATCCGTCATCAAGTAAAACTGGGTTGTTAGTATTTAAAAGTTGAAATTCGTCTTTAAAAAGAGCATAACAGCATGTTAATTTTAAATTAAAAAAAAACATAAACATGCAAATTTTGACAAAAATGTGTTTTTTTCGGAATATAATAATATGAAAAATGTTATTATTTGGGTTTTTGAAAAAATATTGCCGAGATATAGATAATAATAATATTTTAGAAAGATATTTATCCCAGACCATAAATCTGAACTTTTATGTGTCATCTAAAAAGACAATAATTTAAATACCTTTTTTACGGTAAAATTCTAAAAAACAGGATTTTTCAAATTTGGTAATTTTTCGAAAAGCATTTTTTACGGCTTGATGTATATACATATACAAAAATTTAAAAGCCTGAGTTTTAGAAATAGATTATTCACACATAATTATAATTCAATAATTTATTTCAACAAATATTGATTTAAATAAATTTTAAATCAAAATTTCAATCTAATTCAAAAATAAACAGCTACCTGGGATTGACATATACATTTTTTTATAAACAATCCGTACTTTTTAAACATTTTCTATCTTGAATAAATACTTACTAAAGCTTCATATGATTTGGGTTATCGACTAACCCTTTATATACACTAATCTCTCTTGCCAGATAATGTATCGTATGGTTTGAAAGGCTAGTAAATGGAACTTTAACTAAACCATCCAAAGACAACAAATACATTGCAATGACAGGGCTACCGAGATCACCGTCCCAGAGAAGATTTCCTCTTCGACGATCCAAAGTTAAAATTTTTCCACTTGAAGTCGAAGCAAAATGTACCAGATCTAAAAAGGGAATATTAGGAATTTATTTAATTAAGAAAAAATGCATCTTTCTTGCAGATTCTACTAAGATTATAAACTTGTAAAAGTTTTTTCCGTTTAACAGAAATGAGGTTTTTTTAGAGAAAAACTAACCAGAACCAACACACAGCAACTTCCAAACTATAACCTAGTTCTGGTTAGTGCCTGGTTAATTTTGGTTAGGTTTTCCTCGTTAAATTGTAAGTTTTCTTTATCATAAATACGCCGTCGAACAAAATGAAAAAAAAGTCTGATATATGATCTTAATTTTTATCGCAAAAAATAGGGTACGTTTTTATTGCGTTTTGTAACTGGCTGGAATTTGAAATATTTTTGATTTTATAAAAATAATCTTAATGGTAATGGCAGTTTTTTATTATAAATTAATAATATTTCCGTTTGGCAACACTGTAAACGTCTTGTAGCCGCGCATGTATTTATTACACGTAAAGACGTAACTCGTAAATATTTGAAAAAAAAAGTCAAATAATGACTAATTTTTATAATTTTAATTGCAATTTTCTTGGTGAAAACTACTTCATCCGCAATTTTTTTGTTTCAAGTAATATTATTCAGAGTATATTTTAAATTGCAACTTTAAAAATCTTCCAATTCCGTGGGTGGTTTTTTTACAAGACCACTCTAATACAACCTTTTTTATTATAAGGTTTTGTTTTTTTAATACAAATTTGTTTTTCGTAAAATGGATTTTCTTCCCGAATAATATTAAACGATTATTCGTCAAAAGGCGATTGGGATTACTTTAATGATAATACCAGCTTACAGTAATAGCGACAGTGTTGCCAACCACATGGTAATAACCGTACCTGTACGGTAATATGAACCAAGATACGGTATACGGAAATAAGCTCATTACCGTACGCAAATATACGGTAAATTGCTTTATTTGGAGTTAGTCAAGACTACCGAGATAAGATAAAAAGGTTCGCCAATGCAAATTCGTGCAATATAATTAATACTCGAATAAATATTATGCATTGTACCTTGTACAAGAACACACCCTTGCGCCTCTACTAGCTAAAAATCGATAACATTGGCGACATCGTCTCTGTGACTCGTGCCATCACTGCTACTGGCGTCGTCGTCTGTTGATTCCCCGAACCACAATATTTTGAGAAAACCGTCTGGAATTGCAGGGATGCGCTGACCAAACTGGGTCAAAACAATAAGGTTACACTACTGTGGATACCTAGACACACTGGCCTAGAGGGTAATGAATCCGCAGACCTCCTTGCCAAAAGGGGGCGGAGACAAAATTCACAGGGCCGGAACCGGTCATCGGTATATCTTATGGAACGGCCAAGCAGTGCATATCAGCTTGGACACAAAGAGAAAATCTTCGGTACTGGCATGGACTTCCGGGTATCAGACACTCGAAAGCCTTCATAAACCCACCGAACCAACAATGTACTGTCAAACTACTGGAGCAATCAAGGGTACACCTTAAAACTCTAGTGGGACTGTACACGGGACAGATTAAAATACCACATGCACAAGATCGGCCTAGCGGAAGACGCTGAAAGCCGCATGTGCATAGAGGGGGATGAATCGGCAGAACACATACTGTGTTCGTGCCCAGCAATGGCACGACTAAGATTGGCAATCCTCGGCCATGACACCTTGTTGCCGGGGGAGGTGAAAGATCTCTCTCCCAACAGGATTATCAGATTTATTAGGAGTCTAGACCTGGTGGGAGAAATATAAAAAGGTGTGAGAAACAATAGACCGATCGGTCGCGGTGAAAGGGTGTTATACCCACTCACTTTAAACCTATCTACCTACCTACAGTATTTTGATGCATGTTAACTCCGGACGCCGGCAGTTCTAAATTGAACAGTCCCACGAGAATATAGCATATTTTTTACCAGGTGGAAAGAAAAGGATACTTTTAAGAAAACGACAAAATTGGCGAATGAATGAAGCAGTTTTCTTTATGTATGTACGTACGCCTTATTTTTTTTCGTTCCAGCAGAAAACCGCCGCCAAAATTTCTTTTTTATATTTGTAACAATTGCTTTGTATTTACGATTACTGCTAACATGTTTCCAACATTTTGCCGGAACACCCAATAAATGGTAATTGTCTAGAAAGTTGCCTCCACTCCGAATTTGACCAAATTTGGTATACATACATTTGGTTTATTGAGGCGCTGATCACGAATCTAAAAACATTTCGTTTTTGAGATATTCATCATCAAAGTTAAAAATTAAACTAACCTCATTTTTACTATATTCCCCCTTTTTTTGCACACAATTTATTTTTTTTACACTAAATTGACACATAATATTTTATAGACACCTTTCAAAAACCTTTTTTATGTTTATTTTACACCTTTTTTCCATTAAATTGCGAAGCTAATGTATACATGGTTGCGGCGTATAAAATAAATATAACAGCAGGGTTTTAAAAGGTGGTCAAAATCGGAGTGGAGGCAACCACTACAACAAACTACTACATATTTAAAAACTCACCGTAACTGCTTAGTTCATCAACCCTCATATCAGCGGCTGTATAATCATAGAAAGTGACATTCCACTTTTTATTATGCGTGTTTGTGTCCACCATTAATATATTGTATTTTGTGCGTCCAATGTAAACAAAATTATTGACTTCAACAGGGCATGTAGGACTGTTATCGCCCCATCCCAATATTTGCTCCTTGTTGCCGGTTTTCGGATCGAGTTTGTACCAAATGTCTTTCTTTCTGCCTATAAGGATTAAGGTAGTTTATCATAAAAAGAGATCCAATAGTAAAAAACATCTTAAAAATTTGTGGTTTCATAAATTTTGTCATTCGATAAGAAATAGCGCTATTGGGTTCATAATTTTATTTTTCTAAAAATGGCAGTACTTTTTTATGTACATTAGTGAAGTTTTACGTGAATCTGGTAACTCATTTGTACAGGGTGGGCATATAAGCGAGGTAAGCGGCTGTATCTCAGGACCTGTACATCTGACAACAATGGAATTTTTTTTATTAATATAAAAGTGGCCATGAGAAAATTCTGGAAATTATTTTCAACTTCTGTATTTCACCGCTAAAGGGCGTAACTAAAATTAAATAAGGAAAACGTATTTTTTTAAGAAAACCCATATATTAGCCTATATTTTTGATAATACTGTTAGAAAGTCTAGAAAATTCTCTAGTATTTTGGATTAAGGCTCATTGGCGTACGACCGATAGTAGGGGTGGGGGAAGTTCTTGAAAGTGTAATCATTAAAATCGGTGTAAATTTTAAACCACTTATTCGATTTCAGCAAATTAAAATTTTTTTGCAAGATAAATAAGGCTGTTTTAAATATCCGTTCTTCTTATCGCTCTACAGTTCCCAATAAAAGAGCTAGAGGGCGCAATTCGTAATAATTCCAGTTTTTTTCATTTTACTGCAAAAATTTAAATCGAACGGTATATTTTTGACATCATATTTAAAAAGAAGATAAAATTTTCAAAAATATTGTGAAAACCCGACGATGATATCTTTGCTCTTTTTAAACTTATAGCGAATTAAAGTTTTTTTTACGCGCAGAGTCAAAACTTATGTACCATCATCTAGCGTTCGGCCCTAGAATGTCTAATTAACATTATTATAGTTGATTTCTCAAGCTGTTAATAAGATACATCCTGTTGTCATAATTAATAAATTATTTGTTTTTCTTAGGATAATTATTTATTAACGAATTTCTCTTTATATTTAAATGATGGTCCTGAAAAGGACCGATTTTAAACCCAAACATATTAGGTTCCCAATGCCTCGATAGATGTTTAAACTGCTTCCCATCACATTCCAAACAAGCTTCCAATTTTCTTTGGGTGGATAAAACTGCTGTTTCGATTTCAGCAGCTGATAATTGATTAATGGCATCACGGATTCTGTTTTCCATATCATGTCTAGTTGTGGGTGGAGTTTGGTACACAATATCTTTTAAACGACCCCATAAGTAAAAGTCGAGGCATGTTAAATCGGGTGACCTTGGTGGCCAAGGAAATAGACTTCCCCTTCCGATCCAGCGCCCTTGAAAATAATTATTAATATGATCCCGCACGAAACGGGAAAAATGTGCTGGACACCCGTCCAATTGGAAATACATGGTCCGTCTCACTTCCAATGTCAAATCTTCCATTAAAATGGGCAAAGCATTTATTAAAAAATCCAAAAAATATTACCGGTTAATGTGCCATCAAAAAAAAAAAAGGACCAATAATTTTCGTTCCGATAATGCCACACCACACGTTTACACTCCAGCGGCCTTGGTGCTGGACTTCTCGCATCCAGTGGGGATTTTCAGCCGACCAATAATACATATTATGCCTGTTAACTCTACCATTGCTACTAAAAGTAGCTTCATCGGTCCACAGAATCTGTGACAAAAATGCCTGTTTTCGCGAATCATTGCTAGCATCCATTGACAAAAATCAATTCTGCGCTCAAAATCATGTTCGTTTAAGGCTTGGTGTAGGATTATATGGTAGGGGTGTAGCCTTAAAATAAAAAGAAATGCCTATTATATTCAAGGAGTAAATTATATTAAAAATGTGTATTAAAAAGGTGCGCTAATGCAATTACTTACTTGTGGTCTTTTAGTATATTTCGAACAGTAGTTCGAGTTATTCCCAAATCTAAAGATAACGCCCGAGTTCCAATATGCTCATTAAATTCTACGTAGGCCAACACATTAATAATGTTTTCTTCCGTTCTTCCAGTAGTGCGACGACTTCTAAATCTGGGCCGACTAAAACTCCCAGTATCGCGTAGTCGCTGTATCAAGCGTGGAAATACTCTTCTGCCATAATGACGGCGATCTGGATACCGAATGGCATACTGTCTTTCAGTTATTGCTGCATTTTGAAAGCACTCGAAGAAAACCGCAATCATATCAACATCTTCATCATTTGTAAGAGGCATTTTACAAAAAAATCGCGCAAAACATATTTAGGTACAAAATTGACAAGAATTAAAAGCATCTAATAAATACTTGACGTTTCAAAAAATATTATTTGAAAATTTCTTTTGTTTTTGCCGCCTACTATACGTTAATTAGACATTCTAGGGCCGAACGCTAGATGGCGGTACATAAGTTTTGACTCTGCGCGTAAAAAAAAACTTTAATTCGCTATAAGTTTCAAACGAGCAAAGATATCATCGTCGGGTTTTCACAATATTTTTGAAGATTTTATCTACTTTTTAAATATGATGTCAAAAATATACCGTTCGATTTAAATTTTTTCAGTAAAATGAAAAAAACTGGAATTATTACGAATTGCGCCTTCTAGCACTTTTATTGGGAACTGTAGAGCGATAAGAAGAACGGATATTTAAAACAGCCTTATTTATCTTGCAAACAAATTTTAATTTGCTGAAATCGAATAAGTGGTTTAAAATTTACACCGATTTAAATGATTACACTTCCCCCACTCCTACTATCGGTCGTACGCCAATGAGCCTTAATCCAAAATAATAGAGAATTTTCCAGGCTTTCTAACAGTATTATCAAAAATATAGGCTAATATATGGGTTTTCGGAAAAAAATACGTTTTCCTTATTTAATTTTTAGTTACGCCCTCTAGCGGTGAAATATGGAACTTGAAAAATAATTTCCAGGAAATTTTCTCATGGTCCACTTTTATAATAATAAAAAAAAATTCCATTGTTGTTCTTTGATGTTTTATTTTTTTTTGTAAATTTAATCTAATTTTATTGTCAAATCAAAAATATCTGCATTTTTTTAGAAATTAGAGGCATCTGAAATATTTACATAAGAAAATTGTTGAGTGAAAAAATTTCAACTGGTTATGGTTTTTAGGAAAACAGATGATTTAGCGAAATTTAGGATATGACAATGAAATTTGATCAAATACATAAAAAAAAATAGAAATAGAAGATTTTCCTCTGAAAGCGCTGCAAAAATTTTTTATTTGCAAATTCCAAAATAAAAATGTTCTTTACCAACCTTGCGGCTAATAGCATCTAACATACATGTGGTGTGGGTCCCATATCTCACTTTTTAGATAAAAACAAATTTAAAACTGTAGAATAAGGGCCAAGTTCCTATCCAAACATCTCGTCTTCTGAAAGTATTAAGATCTAAAATTAGAACAAGTTCTTTTATGACTTGGCAAGTTTTTACTGATCTGTCTGTATGAATGAAAAAAATGCCTGGATTTATGAAAAAAGAACATTTATTAATACAGACGAATCAGTAAAAAAATTGCCAAGTTAAAAAAGAACTTAATCTAATTTTAGATCTCTTAAGAGGCCGGGATTTTTGGATAGGAACTTGGTCCCTATTTAACATAAGTGTTTTCGGTGGTAAAATGGACTCTTTTATTTTCATGCAGAACAGTAAAAAGATGGGTTGCTGTACTGAAACGTGGCCGTACAATTTTGTTGAATACGATTCAGGTGAAGGACGTCCAAATAGGCCATCAACGCCAGAAAATGTGGCAAAAATACAGGGTTTGTCGATTAATTGGGATATATTTAGTGGAAACCCTAGATATTTCATTAGGCAGTGTAAGCAATATTTTGGCTGACGTTGAGTTGTATAAAGCTGTGTGCACAATATATGTCCCGTTTTCTAACAATGGAACAAAAACACAATCAAATATGTGATTTTCTCAGCAACATTTAGAGGGGTTTATGAAGGATAAAAAAGGATTTTGTGCGTCTTTTCACCACTATGGATCAGATTTTATCACCATGATCCAGAATCAAAACAAGATGCTAAGGCACTCCTAAGAGGAAGAGGTTCTTCGTCTTAAAAGCGAATTAGGATCTAGAAATTGGCCTAGAAAGTGTTCCTGCAAAAAGGAGTTTGTGAGATTACCGCCAATAAATTTATAAACTTAGATTATTAGTGTTTCGTACACCTCGTATAAAAACAGGGATACTTGTTTTACACCTTTTTATTGGCAATCAGGTTAAGAAACATTTCTATGGTAACAACAATGCCTAGCTATGTTAACTATTTACTCGTCAATGTCATCAACTAATTCTGGCCCTTGTGGAGTTTTTTTATCGCCTTTTACGGTAACGTGGAAAAGAATAAGGAAGTCTGGAATTAGCTGGAAGAATTATTTTAATACAGGATGCAAGAAAAGTGCAAAAAGCGCCCTCGGGACACTTCACAATGGTTGTTGGAATTGGGAAAACTAAGGTAATATATGTAAATAATGTATTAACATAAATTAAATAATTCTAACTTTCTACATTTTTATCAACTAAACAAATATTTTTTTAAAACTTCATAACAATAATAACCTTTTGGGACCAGCTGGATGTATTTGTAAGAAAAGATCTGGTTACTTGTTTAAACCATTAAATCGTCTTATCGAACGACCAAACTTATTAAAAAACCTGGTATACCTAGTTTAATATAATTACCGCCAAAAACACGAAGTACTCCAGGAAAGAGGTGTGCGAACTTTTTTTAACAACTAGTACCAAAAATTCGAGAGTAATAATAGACATCTTTTAAAAATATCAATATTCACTTATTTATAATTCCAAAATAACTTAATATATACAGGGCACTTTACCTAAAACTCGCGACGCTATTTCTACTTCTTACGAAAAAAATGGACGTTGCAATTTTTAATTGAAATACCCTGTATATGGGAATCGCGGAAACTAGAAATATAAAGAGACAGGTAATTTAAAGTTTGAAAACCAATATAATGACGTTTAAAAACTGGAACTATTTGAATGTCAGAAAAAAAATCTAAATTTTGGTTTTAGTTTTTTTAAAAATAATTTTTTACGCCATTGTTTTACGCCTCAGAACATGATTTGAAAACCGACGTTTTGTTCTTTAAATATTTTCAAGTCCTAGTTTTTTAAATATGGACCTGATATTTATATTACATATGTAAATGGCTTATTCCCTAAAATATTGAAATAATTATTATTTCCACCAAATCCCAAAATAAAATAACACAAAAAAATAAAAACAAAATTGTGTATTTTGTCACCTTATTTTTATGCTCACTGCAAAAAAAAAACTTAAAACTTATATGTGGACAAAAATGCATTTAGTTAATTGATAATTTTAAATCAATTTAACCCTATAATTACAGGTTTTTGGGGATAAACTATCGATAGTTTTTTCTTGGTTTCCATTTTTTAATGAATAGTTTTAAATTAATTTTACCCTATTAATACAAGTTTTTAAGGAATAATCATCAATAGTTTTTTCATAATTCTTCTTCGTACTTGAAAAAAACAAATTATTTAAGTATTGGGTGTTTAAAAATAGTTAATCAAGCTATATAGTTGTGAATATTTTTAAAATGTGTTTTACACTAGTCCGATGACTTCCGTTAAAAACCTTTTTTTACCTTCTTGACCTAATAAATTATTCCTTAAGTATCTCTTAAAACTGCCTCAGTTGCGAGTCGTTAGTTTTAATGAATTATTAAGTACAATCAATATTATAATCACCTATAAAGGAATATCGGCAAAATGAAAATAAAAGTATGGCCTGTTGTTCTAATGTTCTAAATTAATTATTTAAATAAGTTTCAAGTTATATTTAGGTGATCAGTTTTTGACGCAATGACTTTAAAAATTCATACTGCATTAAAAAAACTTAGTAATAAAGGCAGTAGAAAAAATGAATGCTACCAGAATATCAACAGTAAAATATAATCTGATTTTAAAAATTTTGATTGTAAAAGCTTAAATTTTGCCTGATTTTTATGGTTTTTTTTTAAGAGAGAGTCATTATATATTTTTGAAAACGGCATCTGGTTTATGCAAACATTTAAATAAAATAATTTATTATTTTTTTATTATTATACAAAATGGGGGATGTATACTTAATTTGTCCACAGGGTTCCCACTAAAATTCCTAAATCAAATTCCCTGACATTCCCTGACTTTCCAGGTCTCCTAAAGCAAAATTTTCATGACTAAAAAGTAGCTTACCGTAAAAGTAAATTGATTATAATAGTGTGAATTTTTCTCGGAATTTTTAGACTCGTTCCCGATAAGAAGGATGGTCTAAAATAGTTCTGGAATTATCTCTGGACTGGAAATTGACAAAGAAAAGGAAAACTAATCTAAAACCACATGTTGAAAATAATATTAAAGGTTTTTAATTAAAGTGTTTTGTTTTTAGTCCCATTTTGGGGTAATGAAAAATAAATTTATATTCTTGGCCATGTGGTGAATGGAATTTTAATATTGTATTGTAACTACTTAGTGCGTAAGAGGCCGAGCTCGCAGCGCGGATAGTTTACGAAAAATAGATTTTACGTAAACAACTTTTTTATTATCACTCAGTCCTATCTTGATATGCTCAGTTTTAAGTCATCACTTAAAAACGGTTGGAGCTACGTCACTAACAGAAACGTTGTGTATCAATTAACAAATAAAGACAATGTAAGTCCAAGAGTTGGTGTCATTGAAACCATAACATTGTCTAATACTTTCAAGGAAACATTAGAAAAGTTCCTACCGCCACGGAAATTGTTTTTCGCGTTTGGGTTTTTTGGTGCCCCTTGGCACCTAGAGCGACCGCTACTCTCGCTCCACCCCAAGGCCGGCGCAGTGTAGAAAAAACAACCGTTGTTTTGTTGCAACACTTAAGAGTATTAGCTTTTTTTATCTTTATACATATGATATAATTTAAAAAAGAAACCTTTTTTAATTATAAACTTTTAACCTTTTAGTTATAAAATATTCTAATGACAGACTGACTGAGAGCAATACACAAAATTAACGTCTTATTGCAGGAACATCAGATAAATTATAGCAATATTTTACTGAAATTTATTATGAGTATTAAATACAAATAAAAACACTGTTATCAAGAATTATATAAAAATCTATATTGAAATTTTGGAGAGAGTTTTAGCCATCCATTTTCCTTTCTTATAGGTGTAAAATGACTTTAAAACGAATGTACTTGATTTTATACAACCCTGTATATTTGTGTAAATAAATCCATAAAAGAAAATTACTTAAATCACAACACCAACAAATATACTTACCAGTATATAGAATTCCATCTGAACTTCTGCATGGTGAAGAATGTACCAACTGAGGTATCTTAAAGGGTAGTTTTTTCAGGGGCTCTCTACTATTTCCCATTAAATAAAGTGATCCATCTCTTGGATCGGGTAAAAATATCGGTATAAGAGCCTCAGACGCATCCAAAGGAAATGGAACTTGAACAATCGGTTCTAAAAGTTATTTTCTTGCATGTAAATGTTTTGTTACTAGTTCTACTAATACTAAAAGTAAGAAATGAAGTATGTTTGTTGAAAACAACTTGGGAGAAAAGTGATAGACTTACACCTATTAAAAAACTGCCAGACAAATATAAACACTTTAAAATATAATAAATTCCTGAAGTCACAACTTTTCTACCTTTAATAATAATTGCGTACCTAATACATATTGTTCCGTGACACCCCGTATAAAAACACGGATCCTGGTTTTACACCTTTTTACTGGATATCAGGTTTACAAACGTTTCTATGGTAACACTTCAACGTAACGTAATAATGACAACTGTTTAACCTTTAACTGTCTGTCAACTTCTTATCTCGTCGGAACACAAAACTAAACTGGCCCGTGCGGACTTTCCTCGCGCTTTTTATAGTAAAGTGGAAAAGAATGGAAAAGTCTAGAATTAGCTGGAAAAATTCTTTTACTACAGGATGTAAGAAAAGTGTAAAATGGATGTCTCCAGCGCCCTCAGGATAATCCGCAATGACCGTGGAAAAGGGAAAAACTAAGGTAACCTATTTTTAATAAATTATTAACCTAAATAAAATATTTCTAACCTTTTACATTTCTATTAACTAAAAACTAACTAAAGTCCGTAACATTGCCCCCTCCCAAGTTTTGATCGTCTCGATCAAGTATCTTCTCGATCTTGATAGCGGCACAGCCGTTCTAGATGTACAACTTTCATCTTCGCCTGTGGGCTCTTCTGGATTCGATATACCAGATCATTAAGCCGGGTTACTACTTTATATGGTCCTTCCCATGACTTCTGCAATTTCGGAGAACGCCCCTTGGTTCTTTTTGGATTGTATAACCAAACTTTTTCACCGACAATGAATCCCTTATGATTAGCTTTCAAGTCATAGCGGGACTTCATACGGTCACTTTCTTTTTGTAGCTTATTACGAACCCCTTCGTGTATTTCTTGCAGCTGTTTACTGAGTTGACTTACATAATCTTCTGCTGGTTTTTCATTAGTAGAAGGTCGTCCAGTAAGTAAATCAACTGGAAGGCATAAGCTCCGCTCCAAAAATGACTTTTGCAGGTGACGTTCCAGTTGTTTCGTGAACTGCGGAGCGATAGGTTAGTAAAAACGGCTGTATACTGTTGTCCCAGTTACTTTGTTGGTCATTTACTTTAATTTTCAGGTAGTTATCAAGAGTTCTGTTAAATCTCTCGATCATTCCATCTAACTGGGGATGAAGGGGTGTGGTTCTGGTTTTATGGATTCCCAGGAGATTACAGAGGTTCTTGAATAAATCGGATTCAAAGTTTCTACCTTGATCAGTATGTATTTCTCTTGGTACTCCATATCGACAAATCCATTGTTGAAATAGTACGTCGGCAATAGTGGAAGCTTCTTGATTTGGTATTGCGTAGACTTCCGGCCATTTGCTAAAATAATCCATCGCTACCAAAATATAGCGATTTCCAGATTTACTTATTGGAAATGGCCCTGCTATGTCTATGGCAATTCTTCGTGTCTTGGGTCCCTTGCTGGAGGCGTAGTCCTTACACATTCCGCACCAGTCTTTGACATCGGCATGACTTCCCAGCCAGTAGAACCTTTCTCGAACCTTTTCAAGAGACTTCATTACTCCGAAATGGCCACCTCCTATACCATTGTGCAAGGCTTGCAATACTTCTGGAATCCTTTTGGTTGGTAGTACTGTTTGATAGATATGACTTTTGCCATCAGAACTTTCCCAGACTCTTTTAAAAAGTCCATCTTTCATTGCTAAAGAGTCCCATATGGCCCAGTACCCTTTATATCTCGGAGAGTTTGAAGCTACTTTCTGATATGGGGGTCGTTCTGAATTTTCGGTCTTCAGATATTTTCTTAAGTCTGGCCATTCTTAACGCCTGGTTCATATCCGGATCACGTAAGCCTTCAATGAAACTACCTACTGCTACTTCTTGTTTAATTTCTTCTGGATAGGCTGGATATGTCAGATTTATTAGGCGTACAATATCAGCTTCGTACTCTTTAAGGCTTTCGTTGTATTTCTGTCTTCGTCCTTGCAGCTGTGCCTTATAAACCTCCTGCAAGTGCGTTTCGCCATATCTCGTTTCCAGGAACATCACAATGGATTCATAGTCACATTGCTTCTCCTCGGAAACGTTTCTTAAAACCTCCATAGCTTCACCTTGAAGAGCAAGTACTAGGGCACGTGCCTTCTCTTGTGAACTCCATTTATTACCATTGGCAGCAGCTTCAAATTGTCGGAGATACGTAACCCAGGGTATCTTGCCATCAAAAGTTGGTGGTTTCATAATAGTTGTTGCAGTACCACTTTCTGAGACGACGCTTATACCAGCTATCTTTTGAATTTGTCGCTGTACTTCTTGTTGTATTTTGGCCTTGAACTTGCTGTACAGTCTGCTGTATTTCTTCTATTTCTTCTTTAACATCTTCTTTGGTGAGTTTTAATTCAAGCAGCATTTGTGTTCTCATCTCATCTTGGCTTTGTTGAAATTCTCCTTTTAGGTCTACTCGAATTTTCACCATCACATTTTCTTTGAGCTCTTGTTTCATTTCTTCCTGACTTTTTTTAATGTCTTTTTGAATTTCCTCGATCCGTTGTCTTGTTTCTGCTTGACTCCTCTTCATTTCTTCTTGATTGGTCTTCATTTCTCTTTTTAGATCTTCTCTCATGGATTCTTGGTTGGTCTTCATTTCTTCTTGATTGTTCTTCATTTCTCTTTTAAGATCCTCTCTCATGGAATCTTGGCTGGTCTTCATTTCTTTCTTCAGATCTTCTTGGCTGGTCTTCATTTCTTTCTTCTGATCTTCTTTCATGGATTCTTGGCTGGCCATCATTTGCTTTATCTGTACAGTTAAATCTTCCATAGTTGCTGTTTGCTGCCTGGTCTCAACAGGCATTCAAATATTCTAAATCACTTTCGCTTTCTTGTAGGTCCTCGTTCCGCTTCTGACACCAAATGTTCCGTGACACCCCGTATAAAAACACGGATCCTGGTTTTACACCTTTTAATTTGATATCAGGTTTACAAACGTTTCTATGGTAACACTTCAACGTAACATAATAATGACAACTGTTTAACCTTTAACTGTCTGTCAACTTCTTATCTCGTCGGACCACAAAACTAAACTGGCCCGTGTGGACTTTCCTCGCGCTTTTTATAGTAAAGTGGAA
This sequence comes from Listronotus oregonensis, assembly GCA_019359885.1. Classification (NCBI taxonomy): domain Eukaryota; kingdom Metazoa; phylum Arthropoda; class Insecta; order Coleoptera; family Curculionidae; genus Listronotus; species Listronotus oregonensis. The sequence continues at coordinate 102,242 of JAHBCN010000204.1, forward strand.
AATAATGGAAAAGTCTAGAATTAGCTGGAAGAATTCTTTTACTACAGGATGTAAGAAAAGAGTAAAATGGATGTCTCCAGCGACCTCAGGATAATCCGCAATGACCGTGGAAAAAGGGAAAATCTAAGGTAACCTATTTTTAATAAATTATTAACCTAAATAAAATAATTCTAACCTTTTACATTTCTATTAACTAAAAACTAACTAAAGTTCGTAACAATATATTAACAATTTGGGTATTTTTGGCTATAAAAAATCGAGAAATATACATATTGACATGATTTTTTTTTCATTTTGTTGTATTTTCCAAAATCCAAATATTTTTTTTTGGTATTAATTTTTATTTTGAAGATAAAAAAATAGGTATTTTTCAAGTTTTTTGGCAATAAAATGCACAATTTTAGGTTTAACAATTTTGTGTAATTTGTTTCATATTCTACGTGTAAAGACAAATAATTTAAAAAAATCAAAAACAACCCTTTTTGGATTTTACCAAAAAAAAAATTATAAAAGAATTTTTTTTAAAATTATTCTGTTTTTAATAGACTTTAGAAATACAAATTTTTCACAAAACAAAAAAAATATTTTTAAATTTTGTAAATTTTAAAAAAATTATAAAAAATCGAAAAATTAATATTTTTAGAATCTTTTTTTTCAAATAATTTTATTTTCAATAAACATTAAAAAAAAATTAAAGTTTTAAAGAAAAAAAATATTTTATAAAAATTTTAAGCAAAAAAAAGAAATTTAAAACCTTTCAAATTAAATTTACTAGAATTAGGAAAATAGACCCTATGCTTACTGAAAACCAGAGCTGTTGCAATTACTTTTAAAAAGTAATTTAATTACCATCACCAATTACTCTTATAAGTACAGTAGAATCTCACTAATCCGGCACTATTAAAAACCAGAGCGTGCCGGATTATTGGAATGTTCGGATTACTGGATTGTATAAAAAAATTCATAGTAAATAAAATAAAATAAAACATTTCATAAAGAGAATACAATGTGTTTGTTTGTGTTTATGTTATACACGTTTTTTTATAACCATAAACCACCTATCTCACAATTAACTAATTATATAATTTAAAAGAGCTTTAATTAAGGTTTGTAATGTAGGAAGGGGCATGGGAGGCGCGGGCGGAGGGAGCCGGATTATTGGACGTGTCGGTTTATTGAAGTGCTGGATTAGTGAGATTCTACTATAGTAGTAAATTACCATTACCAATTACTAGCCTGTTTGTTAAAAGTAATTCAATTATCAATTAAAACTAAAAGTAATTAAATATTTTAGCAATTACTCTATTTAAATTACCACATATATTAAACACTATACAATAAACAAATGAAATATTTATACTAATATGCATCATACGCGCACGTCACACTATTCAAACTGCTTTTTCGACAAGTTCAACATTAAATGACTCTAAAATAACAAAATCTTTTTATTCTACCCCAAACATCAACAGATTTTTTCACAAAAAAAAATATAAAAACGGTGGCGGTAAGCATCAATCGAAAATACTACCTCGGCGCGGAGGCGGCGTTCGCCGGATTCAAAGCGGCCGTCCCGCCGTGTTTTAAGATGCTCTTTCTGGCTGGTCAAAATTCGGGCAGTTTTTGCATAAAAAAAGGTAGTTGAATTTTTCGTAGTAATTTAATTAGGGGACACTGGGGTAATAAGGTTAAAAATTTCGGTGGTTTGATTTCGGTAAGATATTATTAAGACATTTATTGAAACAATACAATAAACTATACTATGCCAATGGGCTATTGACCTAGGTCCTGCTGCCCAGTATTTTATATAAATAATGTCGTTTAATTAATGTTATGGTAACAGTATGGAAATTTAAAAAAAAAATCACACCATGCGTCACTGATTGTTCATTTCTTGTAAATGTTCTATAATTGTAGTAGTTGGAAATGTAAATGGTGGATTCTGTTGCTGGTAATCAGTTCTTTGGAAACATAATGGCTGGAGCAGGTCGATGTTGTGCTGCTTCGAGGCGAATTTCTTTAATAATTGTATCAGTCTGCTGGAAATTGGTTGGATCTGGGTAGTATTGTACAGTAGCTGGTTTGATGGATTATGTAAAGGGTTCCTGGGATGTCGTGCTTGTGTTATTATGCGAAGGGATGTAGTTTCAGCAACTTCAAGGTTTTTTAACGCTGTTTTTCTTATATTAAGAAACATTGTAAGACCATATTCAAGGAGAGATCTGCATATGGATTTGTATATTCGGCTGGCAGTTTTTTGCTTATTCCTTGGTCTTTGGATATCAAAGTTCTAAAATGTTTGGCCCTGGCTATTGTCTTCTTTTTGATAGTGGATGTGTGTTGATTAAAGTTAAGTTTATTATCAATTAGGTAAGATATTATTAAAAAATATATATGTGATACCAGGTTTTTTGTTGCAGAAGCTACATGCTGAATCCTTTCTTTGGAGGAGGAAAGGACATAAATGAATACATCATTTTAATAAAGAGAAAAACGCAAGTTCTTATTATCCCTACTGGAGTAATAATAACTTGCCTGTGTTAAGCTGTATATCTCGTATTTATGCAGACCTGGCATAATAAGAACTTTTTCTCAAATGTTCCTATTACCCTGAGAAAAAAAAAATTTAATCGGACAATCAGGAGATGGGTCACTTAATTGTTAGTTGTTGCGGTATTTCAATGTATTATATTTAACAATTTTTTAAGTAAAAATTAAGATACCAGAACTGCTACCATTGTCTTTTATATTAGAGTTAATATTATGTTTTAAAAATATAAAATTCTTTTTTCAAAAATTCATCATGTAAAGTTGGAGAAGGGTTCAGGTGTCGTTTAGCTCCATTCGATTTAAACAAAATAAATATTACAGATAAAAAGAACACATTTTGATTAGTAGATTTCAAAAGAAAAATCCAAAAAAATGCATTTTTGCAGAGAAAAATGAAATTAAAAGTCGAAAAAACACTGTTTATAGGTTAAGTAAAACGCCAGAATTTGCGACGTTGTCGGATCGAAAAAAAAATTGTTTGACGGCGCATTTATGATAAAAAAAAATTACAATTTAATGAGGAAAACCTAACGACAACTAACCAGAACTAGGTATTAGTTTGAAAGTTGTTGTTTGTTAGTTCTGGTAAATGGAAGGAAACAACCTTCAATAATAACAAATTATTAGAAAACATCTGACAACATTGCTTTTTCAAGGAGAAATTCCTAAACAAAACGACATCCTATCATCTCTTTTTGTAGGTATTCTTTCTCACTTTTTTCATGTTATTCGGTCATATTACCTTAGTATATTTTATATGGGAAATAAAAAAAATATTTTATTTTGTGTCAATGTGAGTGAAAAATTAATTTTTTCAGACCCTATGTGTTTTATTATGCTGTAACAAATAAGTGAAAAAAAAATTATATCAAAATATTGCTGTTTAAAAATGGAACTAAAGTTCACCGAAGCCTTGGAGAAGTTTAAAATTTCGTATTTTATTATTGAAGTCTTTAAAAAATTTTGGTTTGTTCATGAGTCAGAGAAGCCATAGCCTTATGACCGAATTATGTGCCTTGGGTCTTTTAAAAACATTGCTTAAATATCATACTGCGAATTATTTGGATAAAACACCTAGAATAGCCTTACGCACACACAGTTTTCTTGAGTGAATAAAACTATTCAAACACCAGATATAGGGGGCGGTTCTTATTACCCCAAGTTTCTATTACCCCAGTATCCCCTACATTTACTTAAGTTTTAATAAATTTTTATACTTACTTCTACTAAACAAGTTAACCTATAAATTTAAACTTAATTATTTTCAATATTAAATAATACATTTTGATAAGTACTACCAGTTTATACAACACCTCATATTAGGTTATCTGATTAAAAACCTATAAGGATAATGATAATGGATTTATAGGATCAGTTGTTAGATCAGTACTAAATACTCAAACTGATACCTATCAGTTAAAACTTATTTGATCTAAATGCTACTTTATTGTTGTCATGTAAAACTTGGATTTAATAATTCCTGTTCCTATTAAAAAAAAAGATAGTACATACTGTCTTTAACTTTCCATTTTACTTTGCCTGTAAGTTTATCTAGAGCTGCTAATGTTCCATCCAAGGTAGCAAACAGCAAAAGTCTGTCATCAGATTCTTCAGCAAGTTCAGTGTTTACATTATCAATTTTCTAACAAACATAACATTATTATTTATTAAGTAATTACAAAATTGCTAATTACTACCTTATTAACTATTTCATCACTGAAAACAATACCAAAGTATGTGCAAAAATATAACAACCACCAGATTTTTTTGCTCATGTTTATTACGGACTCTAGTTTTGATACGATTTGTACACATTTATGTTCTGGTTAGTACACCTGGAAATACAGAAACACAAACCACTTGTAAAACTTTATTGTGAATAATTAAAATTTAATAATACGGCATTTCTTGTTTTCTGTATAAAAATAAATGTATCTATATGCTCTTTTTACTATTTTGACACTAATTCAAACTGTCATCACTAAAGTCAGCGACATCTCGACCAATTTACAAATAGTACAGCCAAGAAAATTTTGACGAGCCTTACTTTCGAGCATATAACTTCTAAAGGCAGTCTTGCCGAAAAAGAGAAAGGAAATAGCAATATAACTTTTCTCTCTCGCTCCACGTACCTGATTAGTCGGCAGTAAGGAGCTAATTGATACCTTTCTCCGCTGACCAATCAGGCACCTGGAGCGAGATAGAGAGAGAGAGAATGAAGAGAGAATAGAGAGAAGAAGAAAAGATGAGAGAGATAGAGAGAGATAATAGAGAGAGAAGGAGATAGAAAGAGAGAGAGAGATAGAGGAGATGAGAGAGAGATAGAGAGAGAGAGAAGAGAGAGAGAGGAAAGAAGATAGAGAGAAAGGGAGAAGAGAGAAGGAGAGAGAGATAAGAGATAGATGAGAGAGATGAAGAGATAGAGAAAAGATAGAAGAAAGAAGAGAAGAAGAGAGAGAAAGAGAGAGAGAGAGAGAGAAAGAGAGAGAAAGAGAGAGAGAGAAAGAGAGAGAGAAAGAGAGAGAGAGAGAGAGAGAGAGAGAGAGAGAGAGAGAGAGAGAGAGAGAGAGAGAGAGAGAGAGAGAGAGAAGAGAGAGAGAGAGAGAGAGAGAGAGAGAGAGAGAGAGAGAGAGAGAGAGAGAGAGAGAGAGAGAGAGAGAGAGAGAGAGAGAGAGAGAGAGAGAGAGAGAGAGAGAGAGGTTATACGGTAAAATTTTGTCGAACACTTTGCCGATTTTGATTTCTTTTTTTTGCATACGGGTTTTTTGAAGCGCTGATCACGCATCTAAAATAATTTTTTTTGGCAACCTCAATATTTCTTAAAATTTATCTTTCTTGAAACTTATATTACATACTAATTAAGCACTTACATATTAAAGAAATGCACTAAAATTTACAATATTTTAGTGCTTATTTTTCGTAAAAAAACACCTCGAATACATTCAGTTTTTACTTTTCGATATTTTACTTAATTATGAATTGGGTAACCATTTATACAACATATACCAACAATATAAGAAAAAACAAATTCATTTAAGGTATTTTTTACTAAAAAATAAGCAATGAAATGTAAATTTTAATGTATTTCTTTAACATGCATATACCAAATACGTGTATGTGCGCATCGAATAGTAATCAGTTTCGAAAAGGTGAAACTTTAGGAAATATGAGGGCCCTCATATTTTCTAAATATGGGAGCCTCATAACTCAAAAACTAGTAAAGGTTGCCGAGGATAATTATTTCAGGTTAGTTAGCACCTTAAAATATCCACATATGCAATAAATCCTCAAAATCGGCGTGATGTCTAATAAGCAAAGTTACCGGTTATACTGTTATTCCTTTTTTCTTTTTGGCACAAGCATTCGCAGAGCCAAGTGGCAAGGCTGCCTCTAAATCTATGTATATTTGTAGTTTAGGCCCATTTAGGCCAAACTTTTTGGTGCTAAAATATAAATTACTCTTATTTTAAAAAAAGAAGAAAATGGCAACACTACCTTTAGCGCCATCTCGGGTTTAATAACCGAATCACCGATTCATCTCATTTACCTTCAAGCATAAACCTGCCTAGAGGCAGCCTTATTGCTTGGCCAAGAGAGTGCTGATTGGTTGGCGGGGAGGGGCCGACCAATTAGCACATAGAGCAGCGAATTTCCCCCTCCTCACTGACCAATCGGACATAATTTGGGCAATGATAATTTTTTCAACACCTGTCAAAATCAAAACTATCTTGTTTGTGGTGTCAAATGTGTAAAACTGTGTGTCAAAATAAATCAAAATAATCTTTATATTTTCAAAATTTTAATGGTGCATTTTTAGGTCTTTTAAAAACAACCACCATATCGTTATTTTCCTTATTATTTATATATTCTTGGATTCTGTATTTTAGATTAAAAATATGAGTGTAATTTAATTAAAAAACCTAACCTAATTGAACAAATCGAGGCTTATTTTTATTTTTTCAAAATGAGCGGTTTTAATTATTCAAGTTTTAACAGTAAAAAAATGAACGCGGTGCCTCCTCCAAGCAATTTGGGGAGCAGTTCTCTACCTAAAAAGTTAAATGCAGTTCCTCCACCGAGTAATATTGGCAGTGGTACACGGCACAGCACTATACCACCTCCCTCGAGTGGTGTAAGCAAGCAGGGTTATTCAACTATGACGGCAATTAGTCAGAATGCCCTTACAGCATCTTGGGGTACTGGAAGCAGGAAACGAGCTGTCACAGAGGATGAGTGAGTTTATATGGTAACTACTAGACTGAGTTCGTAAGGGAAAAGTTAAAAAGAGGTAACACAAATTTCTTAACAACTTAATATCCATAAAGCTTAAAAATGGTTTATTTTAAAATATTAGATTATAAATGAGGTACCAAATATCATTTCATACACACTACTCCATCAAAATTATAAGGGTTAATAAAATTTTAATTTTTGTTTGTTAAAAATTGTTACATATTTATATTTACCCTAACAATGGCGTAGTTTTTCATTAGTTGTTTTTAATTATTTTTTAATACCTCTTCATAATATTTGCAGTATTATATTATTCTGATAAAGGAATAGATAGAGTTTTATAGAAATTTTGTATTACATTTTACCTAAAATACGAACTCAGTCATTTTTAGTGCAGAGTTGTTTGATCTTCTCTGTTTCAGATACTTTGATATAGATGAAGAGGAACAGGTTCCAGAATTGGCTTATATTCCGGCCCCTGGAAGTCCCACAAGGTAATTTACAATTTAAGTTGACTGTAAATCTTTTTATTTAAATGGTTAAATTTTATAATTTTACTGTAAGACCTGTACTAGAATAATATCCTTTATTTGAAACACAATGACACAAATATAGACAATCAATTTAGTTTTTGTTTTAAAGATTGGAAATGGATAAGAAGAAACAGATGGAAGAAGATGAAGATGATCCCCTTGATGCTTTTATGGCAGGAATTGAAGCACAGGTAAAAAAATTAATATACAGGTTAAGTCAGCGGGGATTTTGCCAAATGCTCAGACCGAATTTTAATTTTATGTAGATTGGAACATCTTTATTTTCAGATTCTGAATTCCAACCGTTGCACTTTCACTCTATATTAATTACTGTTACTGTAATATTTTTTTTTACATAATTGTTAATGACTTGTGTAAATACTATTGTATATAAGCACCAATAAATTATTATTATTATTATTATTATTATTATTATTATTATGTTTTTAGAAAAAAAGTACATCATAAACTAGATACATATATAACTTTCTCACAGTGGTGGCTCGTGGTCAATCTTTCGGGGAGGTCATTAGTTAAAATTTCAAATGCATATGGCTTAACTGATTTTTAGTTAAAAAAAACAATTTTAGGCATTTTATTTCACACAGACGTTTACTCCAAAGAAAAAACAAGAAAGAAAATTGAAAAATAAATGATTTAGCAAGATTATTTTATTTGAAGAATTATATTTCTATTTATTAAGAAACATAACAATATAACAAATAATATGCATCAATATCTGTTTAAACAGAAAAATTGCACAACATATTCTAAAAAAAAATCTTACACCCGACAGTAAGTAATATCGCTATGCCAGAGGTATGACGGCAACTTATAGGTTAAAAATAAGCATATTTATATGATAAAAACTAAAGGGTTACTTAACATACCTAAATAGTCATAAATTTTAGTTCAATCCTTCTGTCTTTGGCACTTGCAAAATGATTGATTACTTCTTCATTGTAATTTACAATATTATTTATAAAGGCCTTTTCAATACTTAACATGGCCAACACAGAGAGTCTACCTTCCCCTGTTGTGTTGTGTAAAAATGTCTTCATTCTATTTAATGTAGAGAAGCATCTCTCGCTCTCTACAATTGTCATCCCTTAACATACACAAAATTGTCAACAACTGCACTGTTTCTGAATTTACATTACGAAAACATACACCAACAAAAAATAAATTCCTAAAATCGTATATAATCTGTTGTATAATAACCATAAAACAAACAAACACCGTCTTGAAAAATGCGTAATTTTTCTCTTCGCGGCTGTTGACCCAGATCATGCGAATACACTGCTTCAGAAAGCAGCCAAAATCGCCCAATCGTAAATTAAATCGGGAAAACTCGACTCGGCTACGTTTAAAACAATGCGGTCAATGAAGGCAGGCAGCCCGGTTTTTGGCCAACAAACGAAACCACCGATCTGGAGATCGCTGCGCGAAGCTTGTGGAATCCAGTAATCGATCAACGAGTTTATATGCTTAGAATAATAAAGGAAAACTTAAAAGATTTAAAAAAATAGTTTTTTTCATATATATCATTATTATGTTTTTGTTCGGAAATATTACTCAAAAATATTGGGAGGTCATTGACCAAATGACTCAATGGAGGAGCCGCCACAGCTTTCTCATATTAAATTCTTAGAAATAAACCAATGTTTTACCACTGTTAGGTTCAAAAAGAAACTCAAAAAGCAGCAGCTGCTGCTCAGCCCCAGCAAGCAGTCAGAAATGATTTAGAAGAAGAAGACAATGAAGAATCTTATTACCGCTACATGGAAGAAAATCCAAATGCTGGAATGCTACCAGTTGATGATGATGGCATAGAAATAGGTAGTATAAACCAAGCATTTTGCTTAGACCCAAATGAAGTCATAAGGATTTTGTGAAATTTAAAATACATTTTAGATATTTAAATTCCAAAACCATTTATGTCAGGATACAGTAGTTTTATTTACAGGTGACAAAAATAATTGAAAAATCTTTTTTTTTTTACCAGAATATGACGAAGATGGGAATCCAATACCACCAGAAAAGCGGAAAATTATAGATCCATTGCCGCCAATTGATCACTCACAAATTGAATACAAACCTTTTCAAAAGAATTTTTATATTGAACATCCAGAGATTCAAATGCTTTCATCTGATAAGGTAAGTATAATTGTGGCTAACTTTGTATGCAGAGCTGTCGCAATTACTTTTAAAAAGTAATTCAATTACAATTACCAGTTACTTTTCTAAGTAGTAGTAAATCAAGATTACCAATTACTAGCATGTTTGTTAAAAGTAATTCAATTATCAATTAGAACTAAAAGTAATTAAATATTTAAGCAATTACTGTATTTAAATTGAAACATGATACACTAAACAAATAAAATATTTATACTAATACTAGATGAAAAGCCTGTCCCCGCTAGGCGAGAGACAATATTAAGTAGCCTCTGTCTCCGTAGGACGCCTTCCGTACGGCTAACGGTAAAAAAAAACAAGGCTTCGTTAGGTTCTAGCCACTGCTAAAGACTACCACTGTGCCAAATTTCATGATTTTAGCTCAAGCCATAACTTCAGAATCACGTGGACAGACAAATAAATATATACACCTATAGTTTGGCAAGTATATCTGTAGCAGTGCGGCGTCGGTAAGGGGAAGGTAGTTGTAAAACAAACATGGCTTACTTCATTCATAAAAAGCACAGCGGCGTGCACATTTTTTAAAAGTTCAGAAATATTTTATAATTTGTTTATATAAAATAATGTATTAAATATACATTTCAACGTTTCGTTTTTTTTCGTTTCGAGATATTCATCATCAAAGTTAGAAATGAAACTAACCTTATTTTCACTATATTTCCCCTTCATTTTGTACACAATTCTTGATTTTTACACTAAAATGGCACACAATATTATATAAACACCTTTTAAAACCTTGTATTTTTATTTATTTTACACTTTTTTTCCATTAAATTGCGAACTTTTACGTTCAAAGGCAGCAGCCATATTTGTTTACAAAAAGCCTAGTGTATATATGGTTGCCGCCACGTTGGGGCGTGTGAAAGTGTAAATTTACGAATGGAAAAAGGTCTAAAATAAATATAAAAACAAGTTTTTAAAAGTTGTTTGTAAAATATTGTATGCCAATTTAGTGTAAAAATCAAGAATCCTGTGCAAAAAGAAGGAGGAATAGTGTAAATAAGGTTAGTTTGATTTCCAACTTTGATGATGAATATCTCGAAAACGAAACGTTGCCGAAAAATTTTTGCAGATTCGTAATCAGCGCTCCAAAAAAACCCCGTATACCAAATTTGGTCAAAATCGGAGAGGAGGCAACTTTCGAGACAATTACCAACACTTTATTATCTAATTGATTTTTTTAGTAGTCTTCCTTCGAGTTAGACCGTATTTTTAATTTTTGGTAATATTTTGCAATGAAAAAATAAAAACAGTTTTAAAAATATCATTTTACGTTCCCTGCAGTATTATCATTGCGATTTATGCTTTATAAAAAATACTTACTAAGGCATACGCTTACGTTTAAGCGGCAATTTAAGAGAATTGCTTGCGGCTTCTTTATCGCAAACCCTATTACCAAAAGAAAACAAAAACAAAAACAAAATGGACAAAAGTATATTTAAAAAAGCTTTTATTTAATTTATGGAAAGCTATATGCTTTGTTCTGTGTATAACAGTGTCAAGATCTGAAATAAAAGCGTATTGCTCAGTTTTTATTTAGTGACAAGGGTTGCCTAACCAACGGGAATTGCCCGCTTTCTTTGTTACTTTCTAACAGCTTAATAAAAACAATACTTTTTCCCCATTTTTTTACGTAAAAAAGGTATAAAAACGGATAAAGGCCCTTTTCGTAAAAAGTGTTGTAAACAGATAACTTGCCTACTCCAGTTGCCGCAGCAACGTGTGCTTATTTCCGGATTTTCAGCTGCGCGGACCAGAATTTCGTCTTCTTGTTCGGCAGTTATAGTCTTCAGGCGAGATGGGGAATCCTGTTTAGAACGAAAAATACCTGTTTCTCTTAATCGACCGTAAAGTTTTTTTTAAATATCTTTAAATCAGGTTGTGCTCGATTCGGATAGAGTTCCGAATATCGTCTCTGGGCTCCTTGTCCATTTAAAATTTCGTGCGCGTATACACACAACATACCTATATAGCATTTCTGCGTTTGAAAAAAATACTTCTCGGTATTATTACTTAACATACGATAAACTCAAAAATTAAACATTATCTGACAAATCCAAGTTACAATAATCAACAAAAAAATAACAACATGGCGGTTTCATAGCAATTGCATCTCTATTAAGTTCATTTGTTTTCTTATAGCTTATCTTAAAAAAATATATTTGCAAATTATTAATAATGTGCAAATACATTGGGAAAGGTGCACTATATAAATTCAAATATTTTTAAAATCGTAACCTTGGGCGAGTTTAATAACTTAGTATGTCTTTTTATGTAGAAAATATAAATAACGTACCATTTTTATTAAAAACTTTTATAAAGTCAGGCACATTAAACATTAAAATTACACAAAAATTTTTTCAGACTATACCTACATATAAATATATCCACATTAGCAAATTATATATATAGATGCATCATACGCGCACGTCACACTACTCAAACTGCTTTCTCGGCAAAATAACATTAAATTACTCTTAAATAAAAATTTATTTTTATCCTACCCCAAACATCAACACATTTTTTCCACAAAAAGCGTATAAAAACGGTGGCGGAAAGCATTAATCGAAAATACTAAATCGGCGCGGAGGCGGCGTTCGCCGGATTCAAAGCGGCTCGACGTGTTTTAAGATGCTCTTTCTGGCTTGCCAAAATTCCGGCAGTTTTTCCATAAAGCAAGGTAGTTAAATTTTTTTGTAGTAATACAATTATTTATTACGTAGTTAAATTAATTTCTAAGTAATTTAATTACTTAAAAAGTAATCGAATTACTTTTTAAGTAATGGACTTACTTGGGATTCGTGAAAATCAATGACCAATTACGATTACATTATCCTATTAATTGGTAGTCCAAATACAATTACCTTTTCCGGAAAGTAATTGAATTAAAGTAATCCAATTACTGAGAAATAATTAAATACGATTTTTTAATTATTTTAATTTAATCACCGGCACCTCTGTTTGTATGTTTTAAATTGTCTTTATCTATTCAGTAGATTCATACTGTTTATATTATATTCATTCTAAAATTATTTTCCCAGCTAAGCCAAACTTGTAACTGGGGACTATTACATATTATAAGAACTAAAGCACTAGTTTAATATCCTTCTTTGGTATCTTTTTCTACATCTAAAAATATACAGTTTTTTTGCAAACTAAGACTAAAATGCCCATGTTCTATTAAAAGAAAATAAAATGCATAAACTTAAGTTTTATGCTTTAGTGTGCTTATACAGCGGATACCGAAGTTAAGGTTTTTTGACCTATGAATAGAACACCCTATCTGTAAGCCTAAAAATATTATTAGGTGTTAATTACAGTACACCCTGTATATTTTAGACCCAGTATATTGTTGTCTTTATTTACAGGTTGTAGAGTTACGCAAAACCTATGATCTAACAGTTTCCGGTACTGATGTACCTAAACCAGTTGCATCTTTTGCCCATTTTGGTTTCGATGATAAACTATTGAAGACTATAATAAAGGCGGAATATTCTTCTCCTACTCCTATTCAAGCTCAAGCAGTGCCGTGTGCTATGATGGGAAAAGATGTATTGGGTATTGCTCAGACAGGTAAGTTATGTATTAACTTATTGATAACAGTAAGAGAACTTACAAAAAAAAACACATTTAAAATTTTTTACCATTTTACACTTTTTTTTATCCGTCAAAACCAACAAATTCTTGGATAGAAATAAAGTAAACAAACCTTGTTTGGCATTAATATATTCAGGGGGACAAGGAGGGATAGTTCTTGTTAACACACTGCACCGGCAACATTGATTAAAGACACTGAATAACATAACTCCGGAAATAATAACTTTTTCAATGTTTATGGCATTGCACCATAAATTGCATTTGTATAAATCGAAGATTCTTTATTGTTAAAAATTATTTTTTAAGCCGGAAAACTATTTTTGTTTATTATCTGAAGTGACAGACAGATATGACATTTACTTTAGATGCTCAATTCGGTTGCTGTTGATCAAGTCAGTTTACAAAACGTGTTATTGAATATTACAACCAATGACATCTATCCGGTTTTATTGATTTTTTTTATAAAGAAACATCATTGGCATTAATCAGCTGTTTTTAAAAAGGCGGGGCTTATCTCTTAATACTTTTATCCCCTCTAACACCCGCCCGCGCTGCACTACTCCCCTGTTCCACAATTATGTTGGTCGTAACAACAAAGTGTATTTTATGAATGAATTGTTCCGTCTATTCTTTAGATGTCATTAAGTACAACCTACTAGAAAGAGATAAAATGACATCGAAGTGCCGTTCAACACCTGGTTTACTATCATTTTTTATTAAACGAATGCAGGAGCTGTCCAAAATAACCTTGTTGCCGTTGCTTGAAACTGTCATTTTAATAAATGTTTATATTTAATTCGATGTTGCCTATATTAACACAAAAACCAATATTTTTGAATAATTGTATTACATTTTCAAGGTAATTTCCTGATTTTGGTTTTTGAGATCTGGCAATTTTTTTAGGTTTTTCCAAAACAAAAACAAACAGATCACTATACCAAACACCCTGCCTACAAACTGGCGTTGCGTTAATTCTAGTCCTTGAGTTTGTTGCTCAAAACTTTATTTTACTTTGAATTTTTTAGGTAGTGGTAAAACAGCAGCATTTTTGTGGCCCCTCCTTAAACATGTATCGGTGCAGCCGCCTGTTGAAGAAGGGGAGGGACCTATAGCTCTTATTTTAGCCCCAACAAGAGAACTGGCTCTTCAGATTTACACTGAAGCAAAAAAATTTGCTAAAGTTTACGATTTAAGAGTTATCTGTGCTTATGGTGGTGGATCCAAATGGGAACAAAGCTTGGTAAGTCTTTTATAATTTGTTTTACATCTGCTACCCACTTAATGTTCTCAAATATTTAGGATAATTATTTTAGTTAATGTTATTTTTATCTAAAATTTCTTTTTGGTAGCAAAACATGTATTTTTATGTTTAAAACTAATAATAATAATACATACGAGGTTACCATTTTTAGGCATTAAAGGAAGGCGCAGAAATAGTGGTAGCAACGCCTGGTCGAATCATTGATCATGTGAAGGGGGGCGCTACCAATTTACAAAGGGTAACATTTTTGGTGCTTGACGAAGCCGATCGGATGTTTGAATTAGGTTTTGAACCGCAAGTTAGATCGGTGTGTAACCATGTCAGGCCCGATCGGCAAACGTTATTATTCTCAGCAACATTTAGAAAGAAAATTGAAAGGTAAGTAAAAATAAATAAGGGATTGTAATTTTAAATGCAAAACGCTCAAACCCGACAATTTTATTTTTTTCTTACAAAATACATGTTCTGTATACGTAACTCGACAAACAGCATAGAATTTGAAAAATAGTAACTGCCTTTAAATAGGTTGATGGAAAATAGGGAGGCAGTAACAAATAAGATTATTACAATGTCTGTCTAAATGTTAAAGATTAGACAAGTCAGCATAATTTTTGTTACATCGATGAGAATGCTTATTTTGCGTTTTATTTAGGAAGTTATTAAAACACTTTTTCCCAGAAATGCCTAGCAAGCCCCATTTTCAAGTACCTGCTTCTCTTTTATATAATGCGATCTTTGAAATCATTTTTACCTACCTTAGGACCGAAAAGTACAACAAGACCGCAGAGGGGTTATTTTTACAGTATTGCACGAACCTTTAAAAGTTTTATTACTTTTAGCAGTTTAGTTGGTTTCTGTCTCGTTTAAAATACAGTCAAGTGTTTAAGTCGATTTTGATATAAAATGCAAGTTCGAGTCGTCGATGTTGCAAAAATCCAGCCGATAAGTCAAAAAAGCCTATTTTTTTTATATATTACCAAATTTGGTATCAAGATAAAAGTTGGGCTCCTCATTTTTGTTGTGTGAGTTGTCACATAAATTTAGAACAGTGGATGTATTGCAAGAAAAATTCTATGTTGTTTGCTGTTCCTACAGTGTGGAGAGAACCTACTGACCATGTAAATGATTGCTACTTTTGCATCACTAAAACAGAAAGGATTTCAAAAAAGTATAGAGACACAATAGAGTATCCAAATTTGGCTTCTGTGCTAAGGCCAGTTCCTGATTGCCAGGGACTACCGGTACCGATAGCGCCTTTTAAACCTGGACATCGTGTTTCCCAGTGATTCTAATTCTTCATCAGAATCTGATCCACACTTCCACACCACTTCTGACCCAACATTTTTACCAACTATCAGTGAACCTTATTTAATAACTCAATGAATTAGATAACTTGCACGTACCAAGTCACGTGGGTTTTTTATCAATAATATTTGCTTCAGACCCTTGTACGGGTGGTGTTTTGACCATGCATGTTCGTCAGCACCGGACCTTGACGTTTTTCCTCATAACGTTTTATTTTATGTTCTTTAACTGTAATAATTTAGAGTGGTTCAGAATGCAGTTCTAGTGTTATACTTGTTCGCGATTCTGCGGATCTTTTGAAATTCCTTTAATATACGGAATTATTATAAATGTTTGGTCTTGTTGAGGCTAGTTTAAGTTGAAGATTTTTGTCTTGTTCTGTTTGCCCAATCAGTCTTTTATGGTAACTTTTCTGCTTGAGATCCCTAGTTATATTAGTAATTTCTTCTTGCAGAGATTCTTTATTGCTACATAAGGTTACTGTTGTTTCATTAAATTGGAGTGATTAAAATTTTGGTGTAAGTATTGTCCAGTGTGAGTAGGTTTTCTGTATACCGAGTTTTGTATATGTCCATAATATTGTTAAACTCAAACATTGCAGAAAGGTAGTTCCGAATTTGGCTCTGCATAGTTGGGGGTAATTTAGATGTTTTAAGAAACCTTTAAGTTCTTCTGTCCATATGATGAAAGTATCATAAACATATCTCTGCCAAACTTTAGGTTTGATCAATGCAGTTTTAAATGTGGAATAATTATGTTTAAAACATGTTACATTTATAATATTTTTCTAAAATATCTTGCTTATAAAAATATATACTTTCAAGTATTTTATTTTTCTAGGTTGGCCAAAGATGCTTTAACAAATCCAGTGCGAATATCACAAGGTAAATATTATTGTAAACTATTGTAAGAAGTTTTTTTCAAGATAATATGTTATTGACTTATCAGAAAAAATATATCTGCACTTTAATTATCTCTTCTGTTAAACTTACCTTCTTTTAATTTTTATTTTAGGTGTTACAGGGCAAGCCAACGAGGATGTAACTCAGCATGTTTTACTGTTGACAAATCAAGATGCGAAACGCGATTGGCTGTTCAGAAAACTCGTTGAACTTTTGTCTGCTGGTTCTGTTTTAATTTTCGTTACAAAAAAGCTGGATGCTGAAAAGGTAACAGTCAATACAGGGTTTTTTTAATTTTTCGAGAGAATTAATTCTATCAAAATGTTATACAAAAAAAAAACGTTTTCAGCTTAATACATAAAATTCATGATGTGTATTTTATGTTTCAGAATTTTACTGATAAATTGCTGAGTATTTTACTTTACTACTCCTTACTGAATGTTCTTATCAAAAATAAATTGCTGGTAAATTTACATCACCCCTCTGAAAATACACAAAGGTCAAACATGTTTTCTCTTATTTGGCAGACACACATTTCTCGTCACTTGTTATTTTATAATTAAAGAAGATAATATACAATGCTATCAAAAATATATTGCGATAAAAAAATATAAAATGTATGTTCTCAACTAAATACATAAAATATATAATATATCCAATTTTATACAAGATTAGGTAATTTTCCTACCGAAAAATAACCCAGCACAATCCTTATAGAAAGAAAATGGATTTTGCACAATTTTTTTGCATCTTTGCAAATTGATAGATCTCAACACGCTGATAAAAAGTCTCCATGGGCACAAAAGCCGATAACCCCCCCAACACCCCCAAAGGTCAGAAGGATGCATTTGAATGATTATTGGTCAAAAGGGTGAGGGTGTTTAACTGTGGGGGTCGAAGGGTATTGGGTAGTGATCATTTAGCTGGCCGTGGGATAGAATTCATGATTAATGGTTTCACAATCAATAAGCAAGAAAAAGTTACATGGCAGGCTTTTTTATAGGGTGGAGTTGGGAAAGGGGTGGGGGAAATTTTATTCTTGTGGTTGACGGGCATTGGGTCGTATAAGACTTTTAATCGGCGTTTCGAGAATTATCAATTTGCAAAGTTTTAAAAAAGTTGGCTAAAACTCATTTTCCAAAAGGCTTGTGCGGGGTCCTTTCTGGTAATTTTGCATCTCTATATATAGAACACATAATGCTACTAGAATCTGATTATATTGGCGAAAGTGCAAAATGAATTAATGTAACTTAAACAGTATTTAAATTAAAATTTTCTTTAAAACATTTAGGCAATTCAATAACTTTTTATTTATCAAAATTCCCAGATTTTCCAAAAAAAAATTAAACGAAAATCTAAATAATTTAAATTATTGTTTATGAATATTGAATTCGAATTGGTATAATTTATAAAAAAAATATTCCAAAAACATTGTGTTTATGCTTTGTTTTTTTTTCTAATTTTCCGCACAACATTCTTAATTTTTTCTTTTATAGGAACCTTCTCCTGACAATAACAAACGCAACAAAAAAAAATTAGCAAAATCCATCTAGCCGTTTACGCTTGATGCCGTGACCAAGGGAAATGGGGATTCTTTTTTATATATGACGAATGCACCCGATTATTCGCATACGTAATGCCATTTTTCCGTAAAGTTTAAAAATGTATTTCCGAAATATAGGAAACTATCATTTAGCAAGTAGTTTGTCCACACATTGTTAGATGGCATACATTCTCTTGAAGATTATATTTTTGTCTCTTTCTCATAGAGGACGCTACAGTAAAAATACTGTCCCACTTACATGATCGTTAAGTTTTCTTAAATTTTCCAATTTTTTCTCTAATAAGAACCTTCTCCTGACGAAAATAAGTTTAACTTGGTGCAGTCGTTCTGAAGTTATGCCCGTACATTTCCGCGATTCATTTTTATTTACAAAGATTGTTTTTAGGTTGCAAAAGATTTACTTGTAAAGGAGTATGATTGTTTATTGCTTCACGGAGATATGGAACAGGCTGAAAGAAATAAGGTTATAACAGCATTTAAAAAGCAAGAAGTTCCTCTACTGGTAAGAACAATTTATTAAAAGGCCAAATTGTAGATATTTTTTGTTGTAAAGATTAAAAACCACTTTTAAAAATGTAAAAATATCATATATCTTAATACGTTTTAATAGGACGTTAATTTTGAATTCTAAAATGAACTTATTTATTGTTAGGTCGCAACAGATGTTGCTGCAAGAGGTTTGGATATACCTCACGTTCGGACAGTTATTAACTATGACATAGCTCGAGATATTGACACACACACGCATAGAATTGGTAGAACCGGGCGTGCAGGTAAGATTTTACTGTAGTTACAATTAGTTATCTAGAGTCCAAAATCTCGACCCTGTATTTATTGAAAATTTAGGACTTTTTGATAAAAATTAAACCTTTTAAATCAAATTCTATGTTTATTATTTATGTCAACTAAAGTTTATTATTTATTTTTATTAGGTACTCAGGGTACTGCTTACACATTACTGACATACAAAGACAAGGAATTTGCTGGACATATAGTTAAGAATCTGGAAGCTGCTCATCAAGAAGTACCAGGGGAGGTGTTAGAGTTAGCGTTACAGAGCTCGTGGTTTAGAAAACAAAGGTATTACTATCACATATTTTTAATAAAAAATATACAGCTTTTACAGTTAATAAGTTGATACTTCTTGTACAGAAATAACAATATTTACTGGTTCATCAATGGTCAATTACCTTTAATTGACCATTAATTGATCGGTACTTCCTGATTCCTGAGAATCTGCAGTAGCCGAAGCCGAATCAATGATTTCAAGTCTTTCCTAATAAAAATTACTGATTTTTAACATTTTAAGATTCAAGAAAAAGGATGCTGGTCACTCAAGTGTGGGCGGCATCGGATTCGGTTTTAAAGAGTCACCGTCACCCATGCGAGGTTTCGTCGCCAGCTCTTCAGGGAACTTGTCCACATCGAATGCACCTGCACCGACCAAAGGGCCTGCTACTGACAGATTGACTGCTATGAAAGAAGCTTTTAAGGCGCAGTACGTGAGCCAGGTAATAAAGATACTGTACAGGTTCTTCCAGAGTTTTACCCACGTAGTTATAACCCAGGAGTCTGAACGGTATGGGCTTTTCAATGAAACTTGTGTACACAAAGTATGGGGCAGAACTTTTGTCCGCAGAGGGCGCTTCTTTTCAGGACATACTCATTTAAAGTGGTGCGCGTAGAGTATTATCTCTGTTTCTTGGAAGTTCATAAATACAATTATTTATTAAATGGGATTATATGATTGATAAATAAAATAAAAGGTCTATAATAGACAGGGGTGGATTTAGGCAAAGACAGAATGGCTAAAGCCTAGGGCGGCAAATGTATGATTCATTTAAAAAAAAATATTATTGTAAATTTTCATGATATAATTAATGATTTTGCAGAAAAAAAGGTTCAAAGAAAAATGTTATTATAGGGTTTTGCCTATATTTAAATAATACCTAGTTCAAACAAGACTTATTTATTTTACCATTTTAATTTATATCTTGTTTTTATATTATAAAATTTGTTTGTTTTGTAAATAGTTAAAAGTACATTTTTTTCATAATAATTTTGTAATTGTACCTACTAAAAAATGTAATTGTAAGTTTTTTATTGATAAATAATTGAATTTGATAATGTTTACTTAGTCGTATAATTTCGTTTATTTTCAAATATATTTGTTAGTATCTAGTCATATTAAAGTAAAATATTTTATTTTTATTTAAAACAAATGTAGGTACAATTATATATTATAGATTTTCCATTTTGTTTATCACTCATATAAATTCTATTTAATAATATATAAATAAATAATTGTATTTATGAACTTCCAAGAAACAGAGATAATACTTCCCGCGCAACACTTTGAATGAGTATGTCCTGAAAAGTAGCGCCCTCTGCCGACAAAATTTTTTCCCTGAAATTGTGGCCATTCTTCAAACATTACGGTCAGACGCCTTGTATTATCTCTATACTTTGTGGTTTGAGCTCTAAATGCTTTTGTGTAAACACTAATATTTCTTACCTTTTGTGGAATTTGCTTTTAGTAGTCAAGTATTTTTTTTTATTTCAGTTCACTGCAAGTGCAGATGCTCCTCCTCCTCCACCACCAAGAAAAAAGAAGAGTAGATGGGAATAAAAAACAAATATCCTGATAGATATTAATTATCTTAGTTACGTGTTTGGAGTTTTAACACATACCAGAATAAGACAACAAACATTTCAAATATTAATTTTTATAGATATATCAGCAAGATAAATTTCAATGAAAATTATAAGCTGTAGTGCAAACATAAATTAAGACACTGACTGTCGAGTAACTCTAGCCATTTGAACATTATTTTAAATAGTCTTAAAACTGAATAAAGTTTATATTTTAGAATACATTCAGTAATGTAGATATCATAACTTTTTTCAGAATATCTTTGTATAGTTGTATTTATTAAAACCCATTTGGGTGTTATAAACATTTTGATAATTATCAATTAATTATGAATGTCATCGTTAAATTGACTGTAATTATGAAATAGTTTTAACAATTGACTAAGATTAATTTAATTATTAATTAACTAATTAATTTGAGATAGTATTGTAATTTAATTTAATGAATAAAATAAAAGTTCGTGGGAAAATATATCTAATTATGGGTGTTTTTTTTTATATTGTTTAACCTTAATTTTTGTCCATATTAACATTTGAATAATGTATTAGGTTTTACTAGTCAAATCCAAAGTTGACAAGTTGAACTCATTGTTGAAATGTCAATTTGGCAATTCTCTTACAGAGTTCAAAAGAGGAATAAATTATGTATATATGTATATATAAATATATATATATATATATATATATATATATATATATATATATATATATATATATATATATATATATATACAACTTCTCTAGTTCGGACACTCGCTGATTCGGACAATCCAGTAATCCGGCGTTCCTAGGTGTCCGGATATTTTACCTCTGTAGTCCGGACAAATGAATGTTTTCAATACGAATCGATATTAAACGCGGATTTTTCCTTTTTAAACTTGCCAAAACCAATATTGTTTGCAACCTAACGGGTTTGGCGCCTTTGGCGGTCAGTTATCGTTTAGTTACCGTGCGTCGTGTGTCAATCTTAAAAAAAAATGGCACCAAATAAACGACCGCATAAAACAGTTATTCTTGCGGAGAAATGTAAAATATTAGATTTTCTTGATAAGGTGGGAAGCATACGCAGGGTGGCTGAGAAATTTGATGTTCCAAAATCAACTGTAAGTGATATAAAGAAAAACAAAACTAAAATAAGAAGATTTGTGTCGGAGTCATTCAGTGGAACAGGTATGTATGATTTAATTGTTATTGTGGGTAATGTTATTATGAAACATATTTTTATGTTTTCAGGTAAAAGGCAGGTTATCCGAAAGGGAGAACATCCCGAAGTTGAAGGTGCTTTACATGGGTGGTTTCTACAGCAGCGTAGTGCTCATGTATCTGTTTCTTCTGAGATTTTACATACGAAAGCTAAACAATTTTATGAAAGAATAACTGGGAACAGTGATTTTTTAGCGAGTTCAGGTTGGCTTGACAAATTCAAAAAAAGGCACGGAATTCGCTTTCTTAAAGTGTGGTGAAAAACTTTCCAGCGATGTAAGTGCTATAGTACCTTTTCAAGAAAAATTTCTAGCTGTGGTTAATGAAATGAAGCTAAGTCGTGAACAATTTTATAATGCTGATGAATCAGCGTCCTTTTGGAGAGCCTTGCCGGACACTACGTGGGTTCATAGTCAGGAACAATCAGCACCAGGGCGAAAAATATCTAAAGATCGCGTAACATTCATGCCCTGTTGCAATGTGGCTGGAACTCATAAGTTACCCCTTTTAGTTCTTGGAAAATCCGCAAATCCAAGGGCATTTAAGAATGCTACTTTACCTGTCAAATACAAGGCAACCAGCAAAGGTTGGATGACCAGGACATTGTTCTTCGAATGGTTTAAGACTTGCTTTATACCCGACGTCAAACGTTTTTTATCGGATGTTAACCGACCTCATAAAGCATTGTTACTTGTAGATAACGCTCCATCTCATCCACCTGAGACAGAAATAAATTTCGATCCTGATTTCAGAGTCATGTTTTTGCCGCCCAACTACACAGCAGTTTTACAGCCAATGAATCAAAACTTAATACAAAACATAAAAGTAGCATACAGAAAGAGGCTACTAAATCACATTATCGCTCACGAAGGTGACGATTTAGTTACAGTTTTAAAGCAATTTAATTTAAAAGATGCACTTGTTAATCTAGATATGTCCATATCTGAAAAAAAATCCTAAAAAGTTGGATAGCATTATGGCCGAACCAAAGAACTGATGCAGAAAAAGAGGGATCTGATGAAGAAAACATTCCACTCTCAGGACTTCAAAGACGACTTTGTCAAATAAACAAGGAAGATTTAAAAACCATTACCGCTTCCTTGCTTGTGATAGATCCTGAGAACAATTTGAATCGGGAAGAAATTGTTGAATGGGCTTTAGGCAAAAATGAAGTCATTGTTGATTTGACTGAAGAGGAGCTAATAGGTGATGCGCTAACATCTAAGGATGCAGAGAGCAATAAAGATTTAGATGGGGATATTGAGATTGTTGTCACTAAAGTGAAACACAGCGATGCTGTAAAAGCATCAACATTGGGAATACAGTGGGCTGAAGAAAACGACTTACCAATGCACGAAATTTTGCTTTTAAAGAACGTGAAAGAAAAAGCGACTGAATTAGCAAGCTCTAAGGCAGTTCAGAAAAAAATTGATAGTTTTTTCAAAACCATTTAAACTTGGATTTCCTTGTCTTGTATTTTTAATTTATGTTTTGTCCTACATAATGTATTTTTATTTCTGGTTATATGTTTGTGTACGTACCTGCGTGTAAATACAAGATGTGTATGTACATACATATTTGTTTATACTTATTATGTATATTATAATTTGAAACATAAACATAATTTTCTTTGTTATTAGGGTACAATGATTTATTTATATCTAAAAAAGCTAGTACATATTATGTATATTAAAATAAAACTATTGAAATATTAATCCAGTTATCCGGACACCTCGCTAATCCGGCGCTGCTTAGAACAATATGTGTCCGGATTATCAAGTTGTATATATATATATATATATATATATATATATATATATATATATATATATATATATATATATATATATATATATATATATATATATATATAATGTTCCAGAATATGTGAGTAATTATTTATTATATAATATATATATATATATATATATATATATATATATATATATATATATATATATATTATATATATATATATATATATATATATATATATATATATATATATATATATATATATATATATATATATATATATATATATATATATATATATATATATTATATATAATATATAATACGAAATACAAAGATCGGCTAAGAATGTTTTTTTTTTGAAAAAAATAATGGTTTCATTATTTGGTGCCAAAATTAGCAAACTTCCCCATTTCAGAGATATGAAGCAAAACGTAATTTTGGGGCCCATTCTTCAGGTGGCTATAGCCTGAAATGTTGATCAGAGTTCAACATGAAAACATCCATCGAATAAAGAAATATATAGAGGTACAGAGCGCCCATTTCAAAAATCATCTTAAGTAGCCAAGAAAAGGCAAAGCATTTACATTTTTAACATTTTTGCGTTTAATAAATGATTTCTAAGTTTTTTGACCTGCTTCAACTTGTTATACAAAAATTTAATTTTTTCGAAAACGTCGAATTTTATCGAAACAAATGTACCTTTTTTAAAGAGGAATTACCAAATTTTTAAAAAAATCAATTTTCACCTCTGTAAAATGACACCTGTATATATGGCCCAACGAATGTGGTGGAAAGTTCGTTCCTAACTTCCCTGGCGATGTAAACCAGGGTTCTCCAAACTACGGCCCGAGGGCCACATCCGGCCCGCGGACAGATTTTGTCCGGCCCGCGGAGAGCTAGCATATTTGAAAACTCCTTTTAGAGAACAAATAATGTTTATAGCAAATTAAATTTAGTTTACTGAAGTATTCTAATTTTATGTTGAATAATTATCAATATGACATCTACATTGATATGGTCATGGGCTAACTCCGCTAACTCATAACATTCTTGTAGGCTTATTGTTATTGTTTTTGTGATAAGTTAGATAAAGAAACACAGAATTGTAATGAGTAAAGACATGTATAATATGCAGAAAATTTAACTTCAGTATATAATAACTAACAAATTATTGAAATGAATCCAACTAACATTTTATACATTTTAAATAATCACATAACTTATAACAAACATAATGACATATGAAATACTAATGAGATTTATGTAATTGAGATTTTCCACTGACAATAGTTTGTAGTTGTGGACTAATTTTACTTGTACCAATTATTAAAAGAGATTTAAGATGCTCATCAGTTAATTTCGATCTGTAAACATTTTTTGTGTACTTCATTTTGGAGAAGGTTTTCTCACACAAATAAGTAGTACCAAAAACAGAAAACAGACCACGAGCAAATTTATGCAAATTATCAAATTGTGTCAGTGGAAGACTCTTATAAAATTCCAACAAAGGTGAGTTTTGATATTACTTCTTAATTATATCACTGCATTGTAGATCTATCATTTCCATTTGAAGTTCCGGGGCTAGGGTTTCAATGTCAGTATCAAAAGGATTCTGAAAAATCTTAATTTGATTCGCAATGGCATCAAAGTCCGAGAAACGAGTATAAAAATTTATCTTCAAAGCACTCAAAGTTTCGATTGCAAAATCGATAGAAAACTCAGTCTCAGTAGTGTGGCTGAATATTTCACATGTTTTAAAATGTGAAAAACATTTACTTCGTAGTTGTGATTGGAACAGTCTCAATTTCTTCCGGAATGATTTCATATTAGTGTATAAATCAGGAAGATGCTGGTTTTCTCCTTGCAATCCCAAATTCAGTTCGTTCACATGTTTTGTCAAATCAACATAGAATGCTAACTTCCACAGCCATGCGTTGTTTTATAATTCAGTAAGAGGGCGATGCTTTTCATTCAAAAAAATTTCGATCACTGCTCGAAGTTCAAAAAAGCGCTGAAGGACTTTCCCACAACTAAGCCAGCGTACGGCAGTATGATAAGGTAAGTCAGTTTCTCCAATCTCTTCAATAAATTGTCGGAATTGTCGGTGATTCAGCCCAAAAGATCTGATAAAATTAACAGTTGATATGACTGGTTTCAGAACGTCAGACATATCCAAACATTTTCCGCACAAAGACTGTTGATGAATGATACAATGTAAGACTAATAGTTTTGAACCACCGTCATTTTCTACAGCCTCTGACACAAGAGCGACCACTCCTTTATCTTTACCACTCATGTTTTTGCCTCCATCAGTTGTAATACATTTCAAGTTTTTCCATCGAAGGTTCTTTTGATTAATGGCCATTTCAACTCCTTTAAAAATATCTGTACCAGTAGTTGTGCCATGAATACTATACATATCAAGAAGTTCTTCGTGCTAGTGATGTAAGAATACGTATCCAAATTTTCGTTGAATCCGAATATTAAACGGATCCGTATATTCCGGAATCAGTCCGTAAATTCGAATACGTATTCGGTATCGAAACGGGAGCGGATGAATTCTTCCACAAATTCTTCCAACTGCCGGTTGATCGGCATCGACGCGGGCTCGAATATGCGATCGGATCCGTAATCGTTACGAGCTGTCTTATAAAGATTTTTCCATTTGTCCCTGGATGGCGCTGCCCTTAATTAAAGCACTTTGGGCATACGTAAAAAACTTATTTTTTTAAATAAATACTTATTTTTTAATGCGAAAAAAAGCGCTAATAATTTCGTCACTCCCTCACGGAAACGTAAATGTTGCGCGAACTTTCTTTTATATGCTAGATAATAAAACAAAAGAAAATAGAATCAACTTTATCCGCGTTACTTTTAGTAAGACTTGACCTTCAAGCAAAAACAGTATTGTTTACCTTTCGAGTTTAACGTAACCCATTTTAAAAAATTCAAAAACTTATAAATTAAAAATGCAGGGAAGGAAAAAAAGGTTACCTCAGAAAGTTATATTTTTTATATTTGACTTGCAGAGCTGTTGTTTTATATTCTTTGTTCCTATGTTGAAACGAATATTTGTTTCTATGTTGCCTTGCTATAACTATTAATAAAATAATAAAATTAAGTATACTGTTATATATTTTTAACCGTAACATATTATTTACCTCATCGCCGTTTAGTTTATTTTATATTTTTTTTAACAGAACAAACATTTTGATAGGCATAGCGAAAATAGAGAAATTTTTTGTAACATAAAGCGGAATTTGAAGCAGCTGCGCCAACCCTGTTGATTACTTGCAACTGTCTTTGAATTCGTATCCTTTCCTCTATTCGCCCGCCGCACCGGCGGGCGAATACGGTTGCCTATGTTATAAGGACTTCTTATGGATACGTATCCACATATTGAATCCGAATCTCTCTTGATTCCGAATACGTATAATCCGAATATCAAAAGGATACGGAAATTTACATCACTACTTCGTGCACTTCATAGCTTTTATCTACTCCTCGAATATAAATCAACACCTGAGCAGTATCTGACACATCCGTTGACTCATCCAAGGCCAAAGAAAACCACTCAAAATGTCCATTTTTGTCGAACAGTTGAGAGGATATATTTTCAGCGATGTTTTCTACCCTTCGAGCCACAGTGTTTGCTGACATACTGACAGTTTTTAATAAATTTACCTTTTCAGGGCACATTTCTTCGGCTACTGCAATTATGCATTCTTTGATCATTTCTCCATCGGTGAATGGTTTTCCACGTTTTGCAATTTCAAGAGCCACACGAAAGCTGGCACGAGTTGCAGCCTCTTGTTCAGTTTGAGTTTTGTAAATGAAGATTGCTGCGATTTCAATCCGCGCTGCATAGCTTTGAATTTTTCTGTCCGCAAACTTCCTGTATATTTTGAGTAATTTTGAAAATGTTTTGATTCATAATGACGTTTAATGTTATATTCTTTGAGAACGGCTATGCTTTCATTGCAAATCAAACATAGCGCCTTGTTACTGGACTCAATTACGAAATACTGAATGTTCCACTGATCTTTGAATTTTCTGCATTCACTATCAATTTTTCGCTTCTTTTCCATACTACTAATTCACACACAAAAGCAACAATTCAAATCAAAATACTGTTATAAAGATGTCTTAAACTTAAACACGCACAAACACGTTTTAAGGAGGTATGCAATATTTTATTTAACAACAGTGTCATAGGAACTGACTTGTGGTTGCGCCACTAGCCTTCTTATATATTCCAATTACTGCCATCTAGAAGTGAGTGGAAGACACCAGAACTTTCTCGAACCAACGAGATTATTCTGTACGTGCTATTAGCGCCATCTGTTAGCGATAGAAGGTACTACCTATTTCCGCTTGTGTCCACCAGATGTCGTGTCACGTTACTCCTCATGGCTCGTACTCTACGACTAATCTAGAAATTACAGATAATGACAGGAAAATTAATAATATGCAGTGTTGCCGCTTTGCGGACTTTAGTCCGATTTGCAGCCTTTTTTAAACGTTGTGTACTTTTTCGGACTTTTTTTCATCAGTGGACTATTTCACTTCTTACCACCGGCAACAATGATAATATGGTTTTGGCCCTCGGAACTTACTGGAGTAATCAGTATGGCCCTAAGGCTGGAAAGTTTGGAGACCCCTGATGTAAACCATCTTTTGTAGTATGGTTTTATGAGTCTTTATGGCCTCTATGACATTAAAATTTACAAGTCGGTTCACAAGTCAGAGCCAAAAATGTAAATGGCTAAGTACCCCTTTGGGACTCTGTATCTTCGTTAGGGGGCACTTTAGGAATTTTTTCTATGACAAATTATGGTTGTTTTGACCTCCCCTATATGCTCGAGAGAATGCCATATACTTACTGGATCCCTGGGTATATATAGTATAGTATGTATATTAAAACTCATGGGACAACGCTTAATGGAAGATTTTCTGCCCCAAATAAAAAAAAGGTTATATAAACATAGCTCCAAGACGACCCCAATTTTAAGATACAAAGTGTAAAAGAAAAAAAGTCAAAATTGCCATTCCCTTTTTATTTTTCACTCTGATTTTTCAATTTCAATTGGAATGAAACTTGGTACAGTTAGAATATTAACTGCAATACACCTTTTTACTAATTCCTATTTTCATGTACCTCAAAGAATACCTACAAGCAACACAGATAAATATGATAACCCAGTCAGGGTAACAAATAAAATGTTTGCTTTACAACGACTATTTATTCACAATTTATTTGATTTTAAAATTACAAAGTGGTTCCTACACTAAAAACATTTAATTGATTGAAATCACATTCATTAATATAATAAGGAAAATAAATCAATAGAGAGATAGGTATATGCTAGGTCAAATGTATGAAATTAGGACTTTAACACTTTCCAGATTAAATTAGCTTCTAAAGCTCTAAAGCTAACTATTACGATCTCTTGAACGGTAAGAGATATGTTGACGATAAAATTTGAGCAATATTTCTCCCTTTAGTGCTTAGTTATTTTGTGTTAAAATATGTTACCATAAAAAACAAAATTCTTAGTTTTTCATATCTATTTCTAACCTCATCTATTAAACTAGGGATCAAACATGACTAAAACTTTATTTGTCCAGTTTTCTGGGTGTGTATCTTTGACTCATATTAAAATAATTATTTCTTAAGAATTGATAAACTTATCAAATTAATTTAATTTCATCTTTTCAAACTTCTAACCTAAGCAGATACCTGATAAAATACCAAAATTATGTTTGATAAAAGAAAAAATATGGTTAAAAACAAGTGGCGGCTACCGCTTCATGAAATAAATTAAATTTAAAAAAAAGAATAGCTAAAATAGTGCTTTCACAAATATGGTTTTTAATTTTATTAAAAATGTTCCCATATGGGTCACCTAACATACTAAAAAGGTTTATCATGAAGCCATAAACCTTGATAAAAGAAAAAAAAGATTTTCATACATATTTAGATGTAATGTGGGATTTTTAAAATTTAACTTTGAGACCTTGGTTTAAAATGTTGCAAAGTTGCGGAATTAATTGTTGGTCATCAACTATACATAAAAATAAAGTTTATATTGTTCCAAAGCTTCTTGGTGACATATTGTGAGCTAGTTAAACGTAGCCCAATCAACTGTCCCTGTAACTTAGTTTTTTGTAATAATTTTAAGAACAGACTTGTAACATTCCAAGTCTAGCAGTAGTCAGGGAAGCATCACTTGAAGATGCCAGCTGAGAAGTTTGTGAAACGTCATAAAGAATACATAATCTGAAAATTGCCAAAACATTACAAAAACAATCTTTTTACTGTTAAATATGCAGCATAAAATATTAAAGATGGTTCCCAAACACACATCTATGCTTGGATGTGTTTTTAATCTATTTAAGCTTGTAGAGATGCACTCTTGCTGTCTGTACAAGCCAAACAAACTTTTAACAAATATTTATTTAATAAAGATAAAGATAATTAAGTATGTTGGGCACCCTGAAAAATGAAAAGTGAAATGACAAGATGTAATTATCACAAAAATGGCAATTTACAATGACTGAACTGCTAGAATGCAGTTAATATGTTTTTATAAATGCATTAGATAATCTTAAATTTTATTTTAGAATACAGAGCAACGCAACATAGCCTTAGTAAAAAAAACACAAAAATAAGACATTTTATTTAAAATTACAATTTGCACAATAATGGAAATTACAGGAAAATTAAATTATTTTCAAAAACTTAATGTATTCATCTTTTTTACCCATTCATAAAATAAAAAGACTTGATTCCTTTTTTTAAAATTATCCACTGTAGTTGTCGGCAACTAAAGTTGACTTTAATTTAATAAAAAATGACAAAAAATTAAGATATCTGAATTTTTTAAATTTTGTTCGACGGCGCATTTATGATAAAGAAAATTTGCAATTTAACGAGGAAAATATAATCAGAACTAAATAATTGTTTGAAAGTTGTTGTTTGTTAGTTCTTTTTATTTGTTTCTATAAAAATGCTTCATTTCTGTCAAAGGAAAAAAAAGCATTCAATAATAACAAATTATTAGAAAACCCTCGGGCAACATTGCTTATTGAAGCAGAGAAATGACAAGAGAATGGCATTGCATCACCTCTTTCACATGAATATCTATCTCACATATTTTCATATTAAGTCCGCCACAACTTTAGTGTATTTTATATGGAAGATAAGTAAAAAAAAAATTATATTAAAATATTTCTGTTTAAAAAGGACATTAAAGTTCAATGTAGCCTTATGTTGCATTACCCCTATTCTATATTTACTTGAGAGAGAGAACACATAAGTTAACTGTACGTTATGTTTCTACTACACTTGACAAAAAGTGAATTTTCAGATATTGCTAAGTAGTTTGAGAGAACTGCTTTTAGTCATTTTTTTTTCAACATTATTGCACTTGCTTTTCCAATTCCAGAATCTGTACCAGGAGATCGTTTTTTCTATTTATTTTAGCCAACTGCTCTGGTTCAGGTTTAGCTATTGTCCCACTTTTTACTTTTTCTTCAAGAGCTTCAACTTCTCGTAGACGTTTTTTGAGGTTTTTAAGCTTTTTCGCTGGATCTGTGGCTTCTTGTGACTGTGATTTAGTGGCCTTTTCTGTTTTATCTTTTTGAACTTTAGGTTTTTCGGATACATTTTCATTTATCTTAGTGCTTTCTAGGATCTTATTAATTTCGTCAATTTCTAAAACAGTAAAATAAGGAATTTTAAAAAATCAAGAAAAATCCTAATTCAGACTTACTATTTTTAGGCTTCTTTTTTTGTCCCTTTTTTTCTTTATCATCCTGAATAATAAAAAGTCCAGGTATAGGCCTTTGAGCAGTCTGTCCGCTAGAAAGTACTACGGGTGCTTGTGTTTTGGCCATGAATTGTTTACCCTTGCTTTCATAAAGGGGCACTTCTTCTTGTGGAACATAACCATCTTTTACCCTCCGAGCTTTTCTCCATGTACCATCGGGCCTTTGGGAAGCAGGAATAAATTGCTCACCTAAAAATGTATTCTTTATTTGTTGAATAGTTTCCAATTAGATTAACAAAAAAACATAACCTACAAACTTACCGTTTTCAGTAACTACATTGGAGGCAAAGGAGGACATTTTAACTAATTAAAATAGTTAGTTCAGATTAAAAATTATTCCATAGTTAATTTAAAAAATTAGCATTTAATAAATATTTTTCTTTTGACGCTGTCAATTTTTTTTACTTTTAATTTTTCCTCTTCTTTCAGTTTGTTTGGCTTATGCTTCCCAGAGGCGCCACGGCACACTTGGTAGCCTTGCCAGTAAATTTAAGGTCTGAGACAAGGCGTGAAGTTAAACTGAACATGATACAAGAAAAAATGTATGGCTTCCCTTGTTTTTTACATATTGGACACAAGTTGCACCTTTCTTGTACCTAAGTTATTGTGACCGCGGAAATTGATACCAAAACGGTGCCCGTTTCAAGACAAACGCTGCCCTGGTCGAACACAACAATGAGATTGCTCGAACCAGGGGCCCCGCGCGGCCCTCTTGGGCGGCAGCCTCGATTAATGGATACACACCGAGGGTAACAAAAAAAGTAACAAAAAATAATTCTCGATTTTCTTTCACATAATGTCTATTCACAAATATTTCTAAAGGGTTTTCAGCAAAAACATGTATACCACCACGTACATCCAACAACTCTTGTTCTTTTACAGATAAGTAACAAATTTTTGCTAGGTAACCACAACATACCGGTACCACAATAGGCCTTTTCATCATGTGACAAGCGCAAGCGCAGTCGCCATGTTGAAATGGCGGCAATTCAAAAGTTTCGTACTGTTTTGATCGACAATGGCTGGGAATGCAGTATTATCTCCCCAATTAAATCATTTACTGGAAAAAATCGTTGATGGTGCTTCACTGATTTAAAATTCAGTTGAAGCCCATAATTGTACGCAATTGAAAAGGTAGCTTAAATGTCATGGACGTCTTTAAAAAGGAAAAAGAAGTGAGCTGATTGAGAGGTTAGGCATCATTACTTCTTTACTATACTAAAAGTATCTATAATTTTATTCTAATTAGGCCTACCACATATAAACAATTGTTATATTAATTAAATTGTATTGTATTTAAATGATTTATAGCGTGTATCACTCTTACATACTCCATAACAACACCGCTTCTTCGTTCCTTTTCGTACTGATATCATTATAATAATCGATTAAAAAACCTATTTGCTAATTAAGGCACTTTTTTCTTTATTTTCGTATTTCTTTTCTTCAATAACTATACTTTCTTTAGTATTTTTTTATTTTAATTATGTGTTTACAGGCCCTATTACATGCTTGTTTACAAAAAACAGTACGAAAAAAATGGCGGATACTGACGCATGAGCACAAAAAAAAATTGTGATGAAAAGGCCTATTGCGCCACAATGGTATCACAGCATAACTAACAAAGAGCAGCACGATTTCATGAATTGGTGGGAAAGTGCAGTCATTTTTCTCGCGCAGTTCATCTGTCTACTTTATTTGAATTTTAATTGTTTCGTGTGCGTTTCTTTCTTGTTTTGTGCTTAAAAATATTAAAGGCGCCGCCAGGGAGAGATCGTACTGCCTGTTAGTTATGCTGTGCACAAGTAAATATGTTAAATGGTTACCTTGCAAAAATTTGTTTAGAGGTATATTTTATGAATAGGGATAAACATAGACGCATAAAAACCCTCCTCTATTTTGGAACAAGGTTGTAATCTACAACCCTCAATGGTTTTTCCTTTGTATTGTTTTATATCGCTTATTTGTATTACTGACTTCATATCGCAGACATGTATTTGTTTTTTTACTCGAAAATAGGACAATTTTTGAAGAAAATGCACAAAACAAAAAAAAAGTTTTTAATTAAAAATAGTATATTACATACCCAGGTGAAAAGTGTTTCATTTCTGTCGAGAGATGCGTTAGTAGACCGAGGCGCAGCCAAGGTCTACTATACTTCTCGAGAAAGAAATGAAACTCACATGAAACTTTCCACAGAGGTTTGTATACTATTGTATCGTTGTCATGGTAACAGGTTGTCAGTGTCAATACATACAGTGTAAGATAGACGCTTTAAACTTGAATAGTAATTTATTTTAATTTCGCAAATCCAAAAAAAAATGTTATCAGATGAGGAATTTGAGTTTGCTGCTATTCCACCAGAAATTCCTGAATATTATTATTATTATTATTAGAATGCGTATGTTCGTGTGCCACTATATACCATTTTGAAATATCAATATTCAATGAAATTACAAAAAAAAATACTTTCCAACCGGGTGGAAAGTGAGCACTTTCCACCCGGGTGGAAAATAGAAGTCAAAAAACGTCAACTTTCCACCGTTCAAAGATAGGTGAAATGTCATTATTACATGCATGGTTGTAAATAAAAGTCTTTACAAACCGTTACTTAAATTAAAAATGTCTAACCGAGATATCCGTATTATTTAAAGTTAAAAATCGAACTAACCTCATTTTCACTACTCCTCTTTCATTTTGCACACAATTCTTGATTGTTACACTAAATTGGCACACAATATTTTATAAACACCTTTTAAAAATTGGTTTTTATATTTATTTGATACCCTTTGTTCATATAATTGTAAACCATCTTTTTCAAACGCCGCAACCATGTATACACTGGGAATTTTTCAGCAAACATGGCCGCAGCGTTTAAAAGTGAAACTTCGCAATTTATTGGAAAAAGGTGTCAAATAGACAATTAAAAAAGTTTTTAAAAGGTGTTTATAAAATATTGTGTGCTAATTTAGTGTTAAAATCCAGAATTTTATGCAAAAAGAAGGGGAAATATAGTAGAAATTGGGTTAGTTTGATGATAAATACCTCGAAAACGAAACGTTTCCGACTAAGAATTTTTTCGGATTCATGATCAACGCCCCAAAAAAATACCCGTATACCAAAATTTGTTAAAATCTGCGCTGCTGCAACTTTCGAGACAATTACCGTTATTTTGTTTTCTTAAAACTTTACTGCCCGCTAGTTGAAAAGTTAAAAAGTTTGGGACATATGTTTATAGAAACTTTTTTCGAAAAGTACAGTCACGGCCATTAAATCTTGGGCAAAAAAATTGTCAAATTTTGACTTTTCGGCCAGTTTTTGTAAATCGCTCTTTTTTACCTTATTTTACTTTTAACTACTATAAATAAAGCAAAAGGTAAAAGAAAATACTTATATTTTACGTACAATTTACAAACGTAAATATCCTTCCAAACAAATTTAATATTTTATTGCGGCCCCGTTTTTTTTTAACACAGAGTTTAGCATTCCAGGCATCGAATGGACCAAAGCCCGGGCGTAGTCCAGATTTCCTCGTAACTCATTCCACGCCTCCAAAATTTTATCCTTAAGTTCGTTTACATTTTGCGGTCTAAACTCATTTTTCCAATTAATTTTTTTAACTAATACGCCCCAAACATTTTCCATAACATTTAAATCCGGACTACGTGCGGGCCACGGTAAAACCCTGATACGCTGCTCTTCCATTCGATCAACGACTTGCCGGGCCGTATGAACGGGACACTTGTCTTGCTGAAAGATAAAATTTCTGTCCGAAAATCGATCCAGTACAGAAGGAAGCATGATATTCTGTAGTAGATCTATGTATACCTCCGCATTGAACCTTCCTTCGATAAAATAACATACACCAAGTCCTTGTGCACTCAGCCATCCCCAAACATTTACCGAAAATTGCCCACTACTTCTGTCCTTTTGGGTATATTTTTCATCAAACCGTGTTCCTTGAGGCCTGTATTCCTTAAGTATCCCATTGTAGCACGACTGAAACAGTTTTTTATCGGTGAATATTATATTTTCCCAAAAAATTGGAGGTTCCAAGTAAAATAATAGAGCAAATCCAATGCGTTGTTCTTTATTTGCATTTGTTAAAAACGGTTTTAAGACTGCGGGTGGCAGCGCAATTCGGATAATTGTCTTATTCTTCGCCGTGCCGTTCTAACCGATGCCGATGCTAAGAAATTGCTTTCCGTTTTTGCTATAACTACAGATTTAAATTGTTGGTTTTTCAAAACATTAACTAAATTAATGGCTTGTTCTTGATTCGATAGTTTTGAAAGACCACTTCCAGCTCTTTTCTCAAAGGAGTGTTTCCTGCCATTTTTTTTTAACAAAGTGAATAGTATTCTTTGGGATGTTGAGCTCTTTCGCCACATCCCTTTCTGGACAACCTCTCTGCTCAATATAATGATTAATTAATACTTTTTGATCCAAAGTTAAGTTTGGTATTTTAAAAAGTATTTTTAGACACTGACAACGGACACCTGTTTCTTTATTAGGTTTTTCAACAGGTATTTATATTCAATAGAAAGTGGCATAAGCCTATTTTACGAAAGGGAAAAAGAATTGCCCAGGATTTAATTGCCGTTACTGTACCTCTGTAAAATTTTTCACAATATTAAAATAACACCCTGTATATGCACTTATAACTCTAGTAAGTTTTGAATAAATAAAATTATAAACTATAACAGGTTAAGGCAATGTACCTTAATTATTTTGTTTAGATTTTACGTCAGTTTGACATTTTTCTAGAAACATTTTCAACTTTTACACATTTTTACTGTCTACATTGGTTTACGAAAAAAGTTAATAACGTTTAATCGAGTATAGAGTAAAAAATATGGCAAGTAAAAAGACCAGCTTTGTTGACGAATCGCTAGCGAGAAAATCCAGCATACTGGAAAAAGAAATATCGGAAAGCGCAAAATTTTCTCAAAGTATTATGGAAGATGAGTTTTATGTGATGACGGAGGAAGAACCATTCGAGTTTGAAACCAAGCCCAAAGTTTCTATAATGGAGCCAGAAAATATTGTTAAGGTAACTTTGGCCACTTTCCGAAAAGATCGTATGGCTGTATTTTTATTTTCTGGACACCTTTAACAAGATGTCTTTCAAACTTTTTTCGTTGGGTTCTCAAAAATTGAAAAAAATATGGCAAATTACCGGGTATCTAAGATTCGAAAATATGTTCATATTGACATAAAAAAGCATATAATTAAATCATTTTTCATTCTGATTTTTTTAGTCACTTTCTAACACAATTAAAATAATGGAATTTATGACCTGTTTCAGTATAGTTATTTTCCTAACAAGTGCGGAAAGTGATACCTTTCCGCGCGGCTGCCGTTACACGAACGGCGCCCAGCGTTCGGGTAAGCAGCCAAGAGCGAAAAAGTTTCTTTCCGCAAGTGCTAGGAACAATATTTTTTCTACAAGCGAGAGGAAAAACCAACATAATTTTAAAGATTTATGATTAAAATATTATTTATTAACGAAAAAACTTATACACTAATTATTATTATTATTAATATTTATAGTAAAAGTGCAATTGGTCGCGTTTTGCAAATTTACTGCTGACGCGACTTGCTTTTCTGTAGAAAACGCTGACGGCGGCGGCGTTGGGTTCTTGATGAACCAATCTTTTGCAACTATTGAAGTAGTTTTTTGAACCGAGAGGTTTAGTACATTGACGGTTGTTTCTGGATAGTGATAGGTGTTTCGGTAAAATTGAGTATTTTGTTTGAAATATCCTTTCTAAAATTAGTTGAATTCTCGAGGTATCCTTCAGCGACTGATGTAGACTTCCAGCCTCCAAGACGTTTAATGTTGGATATTTGTTCTCCGGAGTTTACGAGAAATATTGCAGAGGACCGGCGAAAGCTATGCCCAGTATACAATTCCGGGTTGGGAAGTTTGAGATAGGCCGCTATTTCCGATGGCATTTTTCCGAAGGTATTAATGCCAATACATTGTACTGTACACACCCCGTGTTTATAGTTGACAAAAATCGCCTATGTGGTGTTGTCGGCTTTCTTAAACTGGCATGCTTTCTATATAGATTTAAAAATTTTCCATTTTCGGCATCTCCAGAAATGGCAAAGCTTCTAGAGCTGTGATTTTTTGAGTCTGGGATGTGTATCAATACTAAATTTCTTTGGTCGTCAATATGGTCCAGACATATTTTTGTTAACTTCTTTCTACGACAAGCGCCCGCTAAGCCAACAATCATAGCCACTTTTGTAAGTAAGTAGTAGAAAGTGCTATTTTCCGCACGCAGCTTAGTGCGGTAAAGTATAGTTTTCCGCACGCTTGTGAGCATAATTTAGGTAATTTTCTGGAAAGTTGCCGCAATTCCAATTTTAACCAAATTTGGTATACGTGTTTTTGTTGGCCGCTGATCACGAATATTTTTGGCGGAAATGTTTCGTTTTCGGGATATCCATCATCAAACTTGAAAATCAAACTAACCTCATATTACCATATTCCCCCTTCTTTTTGGACCCAATTCTTGACTTTTACACTAAAGTGGCACACACTATTTTATAAATATATTTTGTAAACTGGTTTTTATATTTATTTTACACCTTTTTCCCATTAAATTGCAAAGTTTCACTTTCGAACGCCGCGGCCATGTTTGATAAAAAGTACCCTAGTGTATACATGGTTGCGGCGTTTGAAAGTAAATGTTTGCAATTAAATGGAAAAAGGTATAAAATAAAATTAAAGTGAAGTTTTTAAAAGGTGTTTAATAAATATTGTATGCTAATTAGGTGTAAAAAAATCAAGAATTTTGTGCAAAAAGAAGGAGGAATAGTGTAAATGAGGTTAGTTTGATAATGGATATCTCAATCACAAAAATCCGCCAACATTTTTTTTTAGATTTGTGATCAATGCACCAAAAAAACAGCGTATATCGAATATGGTCAAAATCGAAGTTGCGATAACTTTCTAAACAATTACCTAATTTTATTATACACAAGTTCACTATGGTTATTAATATTAATAACGATGATGACAATAAAAAATGACGATAGAGTTAATAGATTCAAATACCTCCAGTTCCTCATTGACAGTTTTTTGGTGTTTTTGCCTTAAACCATTCCTTTATTTCATTCATTTATCACATGTCACGTATTTACAACCTTCAGTTTACGTTTCCAAAAAAAAAAAAACTGTTGACTCCAGGACGCAGTGAGCACCAAAAAACATTGAAACGATGGTTGATCTTCAGTTGATGTCACGCCTAAGTGATGCAACATGTAAATACAAAGTGATGCGGCTTACATGGTGACAGTGGCGGCTCGTGGTACCTAAAACAGGTGAGGCCCAAAAAAGAATAAATTTCCACGTCACCTTGGTGCTTCAACACCTGAGGTATTATTCACTGACGCGTTGAAGTTTTTTTTTTTGGACTTAAAGCCAATAGCCCTACTAAAAACCATAATAAAATAATAAAAATAACTTCAAACTCTACAAATTTGTACCTTATTCAAGTACAAAAAAAAAATAACAAAAATAAAACATGTCTAACGACAACAAAAAAATGTTACTTGTTTAAGTAGTACTAAATGCTAAAAACACAAAATAGACTCTTATTGTTAAAAAAAAAAAAAAAAAAATAATTCTCTTATTGTTAAAAAACAAAAAATAATTCTTTATTGTTAAAAAATAAAAATAATTATGTAAGGATATTGATAGGGACAAATAAACACTTATTTGTGTTTATTCACCTTCAGTACCCATAAAAGAGAGAGAGAGGGAGAGAGAGAGAGAGAGAAAAAGAAGAGAGAATAAAAAATGATCATCATCACAAAAAAGTTCCTTATACGCGAATTAAAAAATAATTAAAAATTAAATTTAGGAAAAAAAAATGAATAATTAAATTTTTTATTTTTTTTGGAAATTAAGTCTATTCGACTTTTTCAAATTTGCAAATTTATCTATAATATCCCCATAAAAGGGTATCCCCACTAACACTTTGTAAAATTCCTTTTTCAATAGCCATCATTGACAAACCCAAACGCTTTTGTGTCATGGTATTTCTTAAAAGGTTTTAATGCGCTTAAGACACGAAAATTCTTTCTACCGTTACACTTGTTGGGGGATAGTTAAAAAATTGGAAAAGAGTTTTAATTTCCGAAAAAATCTTTTAAATTTCCCCTTTTATAATATTTCTATTATTTGTTGAACATCGAGATTACAAAATTGTTTGTCCCGATAAAAATTAAGTTCGTTTTTTAGTCGGTCTAATTCAAAAAAATTTGGATACTTTTTTTTAAAAACATTCAAATGATTTTTCGGGAAAATTTTTAGAATATTCGGAAATTTTGAAGAATCTACTAATGAAAGAAAATTTAAATGTGGAGATTATTAAAACGAGTACTTAACTGAAGGGATAAAAAACCCATAATTTCGTAGAAAAATATTTTATAGCCCGAAAAGATTTCTAATTCATGACCATTTTTTCCCCCCTTTTACTTGGTAATTCATTTTTGTTTTTTCCCAATTAAAAAAAACCCTTTAAACTTTTCTTCATTTCTTAATTCGGAAATTCGTTGAGAGCGATTTTGATTTGGTTAGAGCAGTAGTTTATATCTAGAGTTTTTTTTGCAAATTTTTGGTAAATCAGTGCACGCGAAAATTTCTAATAGATCTTGGTCAAAATAGGGTCGAAGTCTTGAAAATGTTTTAGAAACCTTTTCCCGAATTTACTGATTCAAAACCGAAGTTTTGTCATCAATTATAGTTTGGAACACAATTTTAAGTTATCCCATTCAGTGGCAACTAAATTTAAAATTTTAACGGGAAAGGATTTCGCCGGGGATCTTGGTATCCTTTTTCCGACTATTTTGAGAAAAAGGCGCGCTTCTTTTGAATTATGAAAATAGGTTGGTATACCTAACAAAGAAAAAAAAAAATTGACTTTATCGATTTTTTAGTCCTTCCAGCACAAGGTTTAACTATGTGCGCAGAATTTTAAAAACAAACCCAAAGGGGGGCTGAAGATTTTTTTTTGCTTGAAGCCCATTTAGCCCCCAGACAAAACGGGGCCCCCATAACACTGAGCCACTAATTTTTCCCCTTTAAAATTTATGGCTCCAGAACGTTCTAACAAATTATAAAGAACTCGTTCGATTTTGGGGTGACATAAAAAAAACCCAAAAACTTTTTATACAGACACCCTTTTTTGACGTATCGAATAGTTATGCCCTTGGGAACCTCTGTTATATCTGTTGTATCATCTGCCATTACACCGAAAAAAAAATTCCTTTCATTTACTTCATTTTTAATAAAATTTAAATATTCATGAATACGAAATTGTTCGTTTTTTGGTTTTGACTGCCCGAAAAAAAGTTGCAAAATTTTTTTACAATGTTCAGTAAGGTCTTGATTACGTTTAATTAAGCATTTAAAAATTTCTTTAAAATTTCCCGATTTATTGACTCTAAACTTTCATTATGTCCCCCAAAAAAGGATTTCCCCTTTTTTTTCCCAACGTAAGTGTAACATCAATTAAATAACTAATTAATAAGATTTTTGCGAACATTTTTTGTAAAAATTTTTTTTAAACTAGCTTTTTCCCTTTTTAAGCATCCTGAATGGGGGGGCCCTTTTTTTCTCTAACCCGCACCAAAGCCATGAAGTTTTTTTGGTCTTTAAATTCATTTTGGACTACGAGAAAAATTTTTCAAGTCCCTAAAACCATCTTTTGAGCACCATAAATTTTTTTTGGGCCTTCCCAATAAAATACACGGCCAGCAATACAGACCTTTTTATACGAACTCCCGCAAAGCCATTTAAAAATTTTCATACCAAGAAGTTTGAAACGTTCGGAAGTCTCCCGACCCACCCTTTTTTTGCTAATAACCGCCATTAATTTTGGTGTTGGCCGACTCTCTAATATTTGCCGTTTTTCCACTTATGTCGCGAAAAGGGGTTTAAGCAAAGATAAAAAAACTGGAGGGGTTCATTATTGATGTTTTTTAAATTAAACCGGCAAGATAAAAAAAGTAACAAAGCAAATATTTTTAAACCAAACCAACCAAAAAAAATTTGCTGTGGCTAATTAAAATAAAAAAAAAAAAAGGTACTGCTTACCAGGTTTTAAGGGCTTATGCCTTTTGAAAGTCTAAAATCGCCAAACACATACACCTGTTTTAAACCAGAAAGATTAAATACTACCCCGCCCCTTTTAAAGGCACATTCTATATTAAATTATTATTTATATAACGGTCGATTGCAATTCCTATGCCGTGATCTAATTATAGAAACAAATAAATCACCTCACACCTGATTCTTCAAAAAAAAAAAGGGAGATGAACGAGATAGACAATATAATGTTTCCAAATTTCAAATACGCACCTTCTAAAGCCCCTTTTAAATGCACCGATAAACCCAAAATTGTGGGGCCCCAACGGGCAAAAAATTTGCATTTAAATCCTCGTCTTGTGCAGTTTTGGGGGGTAGCATAGCGTTGATCGGGGTTTGTGACGCATAAACCCAAATTTGGGGGATTACTATGAAAATAATTTTTCATAAAATTGGATTATAACGTTACCGAGTCTCTTGGAAGAGTACTTTTTTTATTGCATAGTATGAAACTGTATAATTTTATTTCATTGAATCTATCGGAGCTTCGTAGTCTGATACTAAAATAGAGCCATTTTAGTTTAAGTGATGAAAGCAAAAACAGCTAAACCAAAATGTATCGCATTGGACTAAAAAGTTAGTAACCATGGTTACAAACGCTTCTGACCAACCGTAGGACCTTTTCTCCATTGTTTGTGTATGTTTTTGCTCACCTCATTACCAAACTAAAATGACCCGATAATAGCTATAGTAAAATACTGCTTGATTGTGTATATTTTTAATATTATTGTCAAGGATGAACATCAAGAGGAAAACTTTGAGTTGGCTGATAATGTATCAACAAAGTCAGAACCGGAAGAGTTTGAAGCAAAAAAGGACATACAAGGGCAAGAAGAACTAGATAGGGACTTTTTTGAACAAGGGGTTGATAAGGATGCAGATAAGAAACAAATTGTTCAAGAGGTACATATTTAAAAACATTTATTATAGAATATCTTTGTATTACCAAATCTGTTATAAAAATTATCGATCCGTTTGCATTAATAAATTGTCGATTTTTCAATCAATTGATCAGTTTCAGTCTAAATACTATAACCATAAAAATAATAACATTCTATAATAACACACGTTTTCCTCCACCTGTCCTCTTTCAGCTGCTCGCGCGTGTTAATACCATGTTCACGAGTATTTTTTACCCATTTCAAAGAATTTTCCAAAAATAATATAGTTTGTTTTTACCTGCCCACAACAATAAAACTGCGGATCAGTAGGTATTAAAGGACAGAACATTAGGGGCGGACTTTAATAATATAAAAATTTATAATTTATTGTTTATTTAGGTAGGTATAATCTTAAAATTACATTAACAAATTAAATATATGCAAATTTTTAATAAATTTATAACTATATTATCTATACATAATTACATTTTTAATCTAAATATCTAAATCTAATTCTGTTTCACTATCATTGAGATTAATTACAACAGGATTTATGTTGTTTTGTATAGAAATGTAAGAGTCCTCAATTTTAATAATGTGCTGTCCTGAATTTTTCCAGCTCTCAACTGGTATGTTAGTAATTACATTGTTTATCAAATTGATAACACTGGGACTTAAAGTAGGTGTAACATTTTCTGCTCTGATCTTTGATTTTACTTGGTTAATGCTCTATGGGGTTAAACATACAGTGATACGGAGGAAGACGTAAGACAGTATGCCCAGCCTATTCAGCCAAATTATCACATATATATTGTTTTTTAATTGCATATGAATTTATGACTTCCAAAAGTTGCGTTTTTTTTTGTAACTGAATTTAAAATAAATATCATTTTCTAACAAATATTTCTCGATTTCAATTTTTGAACTTGATGAAGCTGGTGCTTTGTGTAGCAGACGGCTGTGGTAGCTTGCGTTATCCATGACAATAACACTGTTGTTTGGAATGGGAACCAGTTTTCAAAAAGTTCTGCACTTGTATCCTCATGATAATCCAAGCTAGAATCCTTAATTTTCTTTGCAGAAAACAGCAAGCAGTTTGGGACAAATTCGTCTTTTCAACCAGCGTGTATTATGGTAATGCGTTTTCCTTTATTTGAAGGTGCTTTCGTCTGACAGTTTTGACTGGAATCAACCCATTCTTTGGATACTGTGTCGTGTGTATCTAACCATGTTTCATCAAGGTTAATTATGGATCTGTTTTCTAACCTATATCTTTTAATTTCTTGAAGGTAATTAAATCTCCAAGTGCGCAATCTGTGAGGTTCCATTACTACTTGTCTTTTGTCTATTTTGCAGTATTTATATCCCATTTTAGAAACAACTCTATGGAGGGTGGCACGGCTAATATTTATATTGGTTTCGTCTTCGTCTAGCTTCCTTTTCAGTTTATCCAAGGTAGGAACAACTCCGCTTTCATTAAGGCAATATATTTTCCTTCTTATTAGGTCCTGATCACTATTGTCTATACGGTGAGATGGAAAATCACTAGGTCTTTTTCTTTTGTTCAATTCTTCACTAATAATACTATGCCTTATCGATGATATTGGAATTTTTGTAAGTAGACAGGTTTCTTTTAAAGCTTCTTGTTTAATTAGTTTAAAGTTTCATACACATTTTTCACAACCTGTTTTCCATCTAATAACAAATGACTTCGACGTGACATAGTTATATTCTCGTAAATTTTTTCGAAACGCACAGTAAAAACGGTTATTCAACACTGCCACTAAAATATTAGCCGAAATATTTATATACCTAATGGTCAATATTCAAGAAATACCTGGCCCACCCCTGCCATTATGAAATAATGGGTTTACCCAATAACAATAGGTAATAAAATCGTTCAAGGTTTATTGAGGTATTATCCGTCAAAAGCCATAGCGATATACTTTGAGACAGACTATAAGCAAGACGATTCCTAGCAAATTTCGTTTAGTTGTCCAATCCTTTTTCAAAATTGTTATGGGTCCATTCAAAGGCATTTCACGTAATTTACATGATCAGTAAAAGTGAAAAAAAAAACGCGGTCACAATTCTTTTGGATTTTAATGTTTGTTTTAATGTTTTTTTTTATTACAAGGGAGGAAAGTGTCACTTTTCCTCTCGCAGATTATTTGATGTCCGACACGAAAGCGAATGAGAGATCAATTTTAATAACAAAAAGGAATCAAATTATACAAAGCTTACTGTTCATCATAATGTAATTCTCAA
Source organism: Listronotus oregonensis (assembly GCA_019359885.1). Taxonomy (NCBI): domain Eukaryota; kingdom Metazoa; phylum Arthropoda; class Insecta; order Coleoptera; family Curculionidae; genus Listronotus; species Listronotus oregonensis. The sequence continues at coordinate 147,142 of JAHBCN010000204.1, forward strand.
AAAACTTTTTTAATCGTAGCACATTGAAAATCTAGCTCTTCGTTATTACTCTACTGACTCAGATTTCACCAATCTCTCCTAATTGATATTGATTAAACATTAGCGTAAAACATGTTTCTAGGGTATTTAAATTATTTTTTATATCTCCATTCACGTTTTTAGATTGCTGGTATGACAGAACGTGAACATGACGAAGAGACAGATGTAGAACAAGAATTACCTTCACGTCGATCTACAATACATTTTAAACCTCCAGGTACCTAATTATTTCTTGCAACACTATAAAATATCTGTTATAGTATAGTTAGAACTTTTAGAAAATACTTTGAGGATATCTTTTTCTTTGCGATTTATTTATAGTAGGTATATTTCGAGACAATTTGGTCTCTACCACACTACGCCTCCAGACAAAAAAATTAGTTAAAAATGGGCCAATACCAACGAGTCCTTGAGATCAATATTGGCATAAATTTCTTTAAAAATGTGTGCTGTGACTAAGGTTGCCAGCCGTCCTCCAGCTGGGAGGACTGTCCTCCTTTGAACTAAAATGTCCTTCGTCCTCCGCAGCTACTGCGGAGGACACGATCTGTCCTCCTTTATGTAGTCATGTGTTGTCAATTGGAGGCCAATGAAACCGCTTGTATCGATCTTTTCAAACATTTTAAAGGCGTTAAGTTTAAAATTAGTTCTAGAAAAGATGAAAGGTTTTAATCGTTATTTCAATCAAGATGAAAAAGTAAAAATAAAGAATATTTTTTACTTTTTTTCGATAATGGTTTCAACTATGTGCAGGGTTTTTTCCGTATATTTTGGAGCACCACCAGTGCTTTTCCTTTAAGAGTAAGAAGAAACTTTAAATTACAGGGTGAGTTGGGAGGAACGCACCAAACACCAGGTGTGTATTGTACACGTAAAAATAATTTTAAAACCCATATGTTCCTATACGATTCTCATTTGTTTTCAAAATATAGCGTAATTACAAACAAACAAAATTTCCTAAATTAACATGATTTTAATTATAACAACGTTTTAACAAATGTTGAAAAATACCGCCACTAACCTCTAATTACATTCTACTTCGTCTGCGAAGGGCCCTTTTTGCTTTTTTGAGTCATTCAAGAAACACTGGCGCATTTGGCGCATTTCTAATGCGTCGAATTAGGGCTTCCCGAGTGTCGACTTCCACTCTGTACACCTCATTTTTAAACCAGCCCCACAAACAATAGTCCAGTTGAGGAAGGTCTGGAGATCTTGAAGGCCAACCAATAGGACCACCGCGACCAATCCATAGTCCTGGAAACTCTTCACCCAAATATTGCTTGACCTGACGAGCGAAATGTGCGGAAGCTACATCGTGCTGATAATACATTGGCATTCTGATGTTTAGAGGAACTTCCTCTAATAATATTTTTTACTCATTTCGCAAAAAAAGTAGTTCTCTCCTGTGAGACGATTTTCTAAAATGTGTGGTCCAATTAAATAACTATCGACCATACCACACCACACAAATTAGTTTCGACTGTTGCGTGTGGATTTTCGTCTGACCATACATGAGTTGTGACTATTATTGATGCCATTACGGGTGAATGTTGCTTTATCGGTAAAAAGTATGCGCGATACCACAGGACGATTATTATTTATCCAACCACAAAATTACATACGCCTAACATAATCTTCCGGTTGTAGGTGCTGTACACGCTGTACATGGTATGGTTATATACTCGTAAAGCGTGTTGATTACTCTTTTCTGTGGAATGACCAATTGAGTAGAAATTCTTCGTGTGCTGGTCGTTGCATCATCTTCTACCAAATTTAGAATATTTCCTACTTCTTTTAAACCTTGTCGAGTGGCTCGTTCAAATGTTATGTTAGTACTGGACAGAGTTCCGGTCTCGCAAAGTTTGTTGTAAACTCTGATAAATACGTTTTTGTTCGGATTTCTTCGGTGCGGAAATCGTCAAGGGTATTCTTGAACAGTAGCTTAAACAAAAACCATATTTGCATATTCTAAATTTAAATAGATGTGTGGCAATTTATAAGACTTTAATCGTACAAACTCGAAAATAAACGCGGCAAACACACTGACAATGACACTAACACATGTCAGAACACCAAAACGGATCAAACAATCGGTACCTACAGCATTTGTTATAAGAAGCGGTAAAATATTTAAAACATTTTAATTACGCTATAATTTGAAAACAAATGAGAATCGGATAAGAACATACGCGTTTTTTTAAATTATTTTCACGTGTACAATACTCACCTGGAGTTTGGTTCGTTCCTCCCGACCCACCCTGTATATGTTGTATATTTCTTTCTACCGTTTAACCAGTATTTCACTTTAAAAAAGTGCATATTTAAAACATCTAGATTGCGGAGAAAACAAAATTTACCGCATTTTTTACCGCAATCTAGATTTTTTTAGATATGCACTATTTTAAAGTGAAATACTGTTTAAACGGTAAAAAAAAACATTCAAAACATGTATACTTTTGAAATGTAATTTTGTAAAGCAAGGAAGCCAAAAAAATTATAATATACAGGGTGTTTAATTTAACAAAAACTAACTTGGTATTTTTAAACATCATTTTTGATGCTCTTTTGTTTTATCTGATGACAAATTCTAACGGTTTAGTAAAAATACTTCAACTTTTATAATTTAAAGTTTCTTCTAACTCCTAAAATAAAAGCTCTGGTGGTACTCCAAAATATACGGAAAAACCCTGTACATTGAAAAGAACTTTGATTATACAGATGATAGTATATTGGTTAAGTTGGGAAATATCTCTTTAGAACCCAATTCAGAAAAGTTTCCTTCTTTTAGTTTTTTTGTCAGTTTGATGGAGGAATTAAATTTACAAGATTCAGTTAACCTGGATAAATTATTTGACAAAATTATGTTAGTTAAAGAACCTATTTTTAAAACAAATATTTGGCATTGTTACACAACTAGCCAGAAGGGTCATTTCTTTTTTAAAATACAACAGCTCTTGAAAATTTATTTGTAATAATTTCTTTTGCTCTAAGCATTCCTGCGACTTCTGCATTTCCGAAAATATTTTTTCTTTAATGAACGTAATGGGGGTTAATAAAATCTGAACAGCTTGTCTCAGCTAATTTAAAAAAAAAAACTGCTTATAGTTTTATCAGACAATTAAAAGCAACGAACGACTAGTAAAGTAGCAATAATAAAATTTACATTTATCTTGAAGACTCAAACCGAATTAAGCTAGTCGTCCACTGGGACCGGAAAGTCGCGAAAAGTTGCGAAGTCATGAAGATCCGTTGTTCGCACGTCAACGCACGAAAAATACCAACACACGCTCGTGAATTGAATTTTTCAAAAGTTCTGTGGCAATGGACGATGGCCGTTTACTTCAATCATTATAGCAAAATAAAAGGTCATTTTTGTAATTAATGTTAACAGATATCTGACTGCACCATGACTTTCGGAATAACCTGTAAATAACTAAAATCAAAAATCCAACCAATTTTTTTTCGGGTAATTTTTTTAAACAATAATTATTATTTAAAAAGGGCCTTTTTTCGTTTTTTCTTAAATATAACAAAAAGTACTGGCTATATCACTTTACTCATAGAAGACCGTTTGTAAAGAGTTCAAAAACCTTCAAAATGGTTTTTGAAAAATCCCGATCCGACCATTTTTCACCGAGAAAAGCCGGAAAAACGCTTAAAACAGACCTTTTTTCAAAAATTCGTTTCTCCGATAATTTTCAATATTAAGAGCTGTTTTTTTAAGAAATGATAGTCAATAACCTATACTTTGAGCTGCCGAAAGATGAAAATTGTCGCATTAATAGTTTTTATTCAATCGCACCATAAACAAATTAGGCCCTTATCTTGCAAGTGCCGTGAATATTGGGCAAATGGTTCGATTTTAGTTTTTAAAACGGCTTTTTAAAGTTTAGATTAAAAGCTACAAAATGTATATCTCACATTTTCATAAAAGTTTGAACATTGTTAAAAATGCTTATTGTTGTAAACCTCTAGACATTAGGCATGTATAGTTTGATAAATGGTAATTATATATTTTATATTTTATTTAATAATAAGTTTGGACTATTAATAAGGGTATAATAAAGTAAATACATTATAGAGGACAACTAAAAGACCACCAAAGAAGCTAGAGTATTGTCCTAAACAAACTACCCAAACTTTATTATTTAATGTTTATTGACAATATAAAACCTTTCCAATGTAATTAGGGTTGCCCATCCTCTATAAATGTTAGTCAGAATGTTAAAATTTGTTTATTGTCCTAAAAACCCCTTTTGTAAATATTTTATTTTAAGTTGCATTGTTCCCATTGTAAAATTTAGTTGGGTTCCCTTTCTTTAAAGTGGGTAATAATGTTAAGGGTTTTTAGTGTAAAAGTGAATAAGTTACCTCCTAAGAATCGTCTTGTCAACATCAAACCAATTTACTGTATTTCTTTGCACTTATATTTAATTTAATAAATAGATCTAACTAAAAGTATTTGGTGCCAAGTTTTCTTCTATACTAAAAATTCGTGTTAGAACGGCCAGTAACAGTAAATTCCTTAACATTTTGTTTTCATCTTACCCGCCACCAATGTTAAGGAATTTACTGTTACTGGCAGTTATAACACGAATTTTTATAGAAAAACTTGTATAAATACGAGTTAGATCTATTATTAAATTAAATATAAGTGCAAGAAATACAGTAAGTTGGTTTGATGTTGACAAGACGATTCTTAGGGGTAACTTATTCACTTTTCACTAAAACCTAACATTATTACCCACTTTAAAGAAGGAACCCAACTAAATTTTACAATGGGAACAATGCAACTTAAAATAAAATATTTACAAAAGGGTTTTTAGGACAATAAACAAATTTTAACTTCTGACTAACATTTATAGAGGATGGGCAACCCTAATTGCATTGGAAGGTTTTATATTGTCAATAAACATTAAATAATAAGTTTAGGATTATTAGGACAATACTCTAGCTTTGTGGTCTTTTAGTTGTCCTCTATAATGTATTTACTTTATTATGCCCTTATTAATAATCAAACTTATTATTAAATAAATATAAAATATATAATTACATATCAAACTATCATGCCTTATGTCTAGAGGTTTACATTATGAACCTAGCACGTCGGGAGTATATATATTTTTGCCCGTCGAGCAAAAATTCGCGACCGAGACGTACTGAGTCGACCGTGGAGGGGCACCTCGCTCGATGCCCACACCCGTCTCTCGCTTCTCCTTCGCTGCATACCCCCTCCACGGTCGACTCATTTCGTCTTGGTCGCGAATTTTTTGCTGACGCTTTCTAAGCATTTTTAAAAATTTTTCCAAATTTATATGAAAATGTGAGATATACGATTTGTAGCTTTTAATCTCAACTTTAAAAAGCCGTTTTAAACATTCAAATCGGACCATTTGCCCAATATTCAGGGCACTTGCAAGAAAAGGGCCTAATTTGTTTATAGTGCGATTGAATAAAAACTATTAATGCGACAATTTTTATCTTTCTCAAAAATTAGCCATTACTATTTAAAAAACAACGGAAAAGGGGAATTTTGAAAAAGGTCTGTTTTTCGGCTCTCGGAAAGGTCGGATCAGATTTCTCAAAAAAACCCATTTGTGTTTTTAAATTCTCACAAAAGGGCCTTTTTTTATGGATATCCATTTTTTTTTGTCATATTAAAAAAACAATTTTTTTTTTTAAAAATTATTGTTTTTTAAATTTATGAAAAAAAATTGGTTTTGGTTTTTGATTTTGTAAACAAGGGTTATTCATAGCGCAGTTAGACATCTGTTAACATTAATTACAAAAAAAATCTATAATGATTGGACTATTTCGCATGTTTTCATGCGAATGGAATTAATCTAAATTCGCGTTTTTTGCAGTTCGCAGCATCGCAGCTTTCCAGTCCCAGTGGACCTTCCGTAGTGGTCCGTTCCGTTTCCTGACAGATGCGCGCGGGCCTTTTTCCGCAAATCGCTGCGTAATGCAAAATTAAGGGGTTTAGTTAACCATTTATTTAAGGGGATGCATACTTTCTACAGGACAATTAATCGTGCTTTTTACACAAGTTCATAACCAGACAAAAACTTTGGGCACTTATACATTAGTATAGTAAACGAAGGTGTGGACCTGAAAATCAGGTTGGGCCGTCACAATTTTTTTTAATTTGCAGGTATTAATGTGTACAATGACCCCTGAAAATATCATATATAAAAAAATGTTCGCAAGGCCCTGAAAATGGCCCTCAAGAGCCCGGAAATCCGGTTTTTCAACTATTTTGGCCGCTATCTCCCGAAATATAACACTTACGCAATTCGTTTTTAGACGAAAATGAAGAGCAGTTTATTAGCTGCAAAAATGATTCCTAGCACTTTTGTCAAAAATTTGATAGTATTTGAAATAACCGGCCATAAACGCACCGCGTATTTTTTGGACCTGCCCTGCATCTCGAAAGGCGCTCTAAGCTACTTACACTTCCAAGCGGACGAAAACATTTTTAAATTACTCCCGAAAAAATGCATATTTTTGCATGATTCAAAATTTATATGAAAGAAGGAACTTGTAGCTAGAATATCTTGTTACTGTTTTCTTTTTTTTTGTTTCTCTAGTATATTGAACACTCGAGTCAAAGTCAGTTTTTGCTCGATATTTTGACCCTCCTGTCAATCTGTTCATTTTTTTTTATAAAGAGTAATTTCACCGAATCCCTTTGGATAATGGAGCTTCGGAAGGTGTTAAATTCATTTTTTAAGATTCAATAAACATTTTTATAAATTTTTTAGGACAGTTTATTTGGATTTTCGGAGTTTTCGAAAATGCTCGGGGCTATCGGGAATTAATAAATATTCAAGGACCATATCGGCAATGCACACCTTTGAAAGGTCGGATTGTCCTCTTTCCGTGGGCACTTTTCTTTTTTTTTCAAGTTTTTTAATTTTTTCGGAAAATCAAGAAAATTCTTACAGCAATAAAAACTCAACATTTTTTTTTGGTGAGAATTTTCTCGATTTTCCAGAAAACTAAAAAACTTGAAACAAAAGAAGAGTGCCCTCGAGAAGGGGACAACCTAAGCTTTCGAATGATGTGCATTGTTAGCCGATATGGTCCTTGAATATTTAATAATTCCCGATGGACCCGAACATTTTTGAAAACTCCGGAAATCCAAAAAAACCGTTCTAAGAAAAACACGTTGTTTATAAAAATACACAAAAAATATTTATTGAATCTTTTGAAATCTACTTAACACCTTCCAAAGCTCGACTGTCCAAAAGAATTCGGTGAAATTACTCTTTATAAAAAAAAAATCAACAGATTGATAGGAGTCCAAATATCGAGCAAAAACTAACTTTGGCTCAAGTTTGAATATTCTAGAGAAACAAAAAAAGGAAACAATAAAAAATATTATAACTACAGGTTCCTTCTTTCATATGAACTTCGAGTTATAAAAAATATGCATTTGTACGTGAGTAATTTAATAATCGGTCTGTCCGCTTAAAAGTGTAAGTAGCTTAGAACGCCTTTCGAGATGCGGGACAGGTGAAAAAATACGCGGGGCGTTTATGGTCGACTATCTCAAAAACTATAAAATTTTTGACAAAAGTAATAGGCACCATTTTTGCAGTTAATGAATTGCTCTTTATTTTCGTCTAAACGTGAATTGCGTAAGTGTTATATTTCGCGAGATATCGGCCAAAATAGTTGAAAAAACGGATTTCCGGGCTCTTAAGGGAGGTCAATGTACACATTAATACCAGCAAATTAAAAAAAATGTGACGGCCCAACCTGATCTTCAGGTTTGGAGTTTTTCCGGCCTTCATTTACTGGACTACATTGCATTTTATTAATTTCAGTCGAAGTTACACGTGTTTGATGCTAATTTTGCGGTTACTTTTTAACCAATGTTCTTTTTAAGGGATTTTCTTATACCATCATTAAATTTATCCTGTGTATTCGTGTATTTAGACGAACTTGTAGAAACGGAACAAATTCCAGTAACTACTGAATCAGATCAAGAAGATGCCGACCAGGCTAAATTAGAAAAAAAGACTTCAAAAGCGTCCATGGAACAGCAGGTGGTCACTAGTCAAAGGTAAGCATATCATCAGTATTCTAATGTAGTGGCGTTGCTCAAAAAAGTATTAAATTAAGATACACCGAATTATATATACAGGGTGTCCCAACTCTATTTATACACTAAATATTTTTGCTCCTGTACGATACAAAAAAAAATTAAAATAAGAAATGTGTGTTTGGTAACGCTATAACTTACTATCTACTGACAATACCCGATGTTTACATTTTTATCAGTGGCTTAAATTTACAAAGTATAAGAAAAAAAAGTTACAAATTTTGCCCTTGAAATGGGCGCATAAATTCACTTGATTTTAGCAAAAAAAATCATTTATATTTCACTAAAAACCTGAATCGTATTTCCACTGCGGCGGCTTTAAAGCGTTAATATATAAAGACGTTATGACACAATTAGAAAGTGTTTTATCACAGAAGAGGAGTTAAAATATTTTGAGTCAAATTTAGAAATTATTTACATAGAAATTTTTAGAATAGCTTTACTAGCTGAGAAAAATGTACACCTTTGTACTAAAGTATGGAAAAAAATACTATTTTTTATCAAATACCAGAATGGCCCGCACTAAATTAATTAATAAACTAAAGTATTACAAAGCAGATATTTCTTTATTATAATGAGCAGCTAGATTTCTTTAAAATAAAGTTTAAGTAGCGAAGTTTTTTTTTCTTGATGTTTGGAAGTCCCTAGTTGTTCGATGAGGTAATTATCTCGAAAGTTGCCTCCTCTCCGATTTTGACCAAATTTGGTATACGGGGGTTTTTTGGAGCGCTGATTACGAATTTGAAAAAAAAATTTTCGAAAACGTTTCGATTTCGAGATATTCATCATTAAAGTTAAAAATCAAACTAACCTCATTTTCTCTATAATCCCCCTTCTTTTTGTACACAATTCTTGATTTATACACCAAAGTGGCACACAATAATTTATAAACACCTTTTAAAACCTTGTATTATTATTTATTTTACACCTTTTTTCGATTTAATTGTGAACTTTCAAGTTCAAAGGCAGCAGCCATATTTGCTTATAAAATCCCTAATGTATACATGGTTGCGGCCACGTTGCGGCTAGTGGAAGTGGAGGTTTGCAATTAAATGGAAAAAAAGGTGTAAAATAAATATGAAAACAAGTTTTTAAAAGGTGTTGGTGAAATATTGTGTGCCAATTTAGTGTAAAAATCAAGAATTCTGTGCAAAAAGAAGTAATAGTGTAAATAAGGTTAGGTTGATTTTCAACTTTGATGATTAATATCTCGAAAACGAAACGTTGCCAAAAAAATATTTTTTCAGATTCGTAATTAGCGCCCCAAATAACTCTCGTATACCAAGTTTCGTCAAAATCGGAGAGGAGGTAACTTTCGTAACTTAAAGTGTCATAGTCAAGGGCGTGCTTTATAAGACTTTTATCATAATATATTTTTCTAGATCTTCATTAAGAATGTCCAAAAAATCTGTGGATGCTGTTACAATGTTATCTGAAGGAAAAAGACCAGATGACGTAGCAAAAAAGGAGGGTAAGTATAAATAAAAACAAATATGTAGTTTTAGTACAAGTAGTACAATACAACAATAGTACAAAAAAACAAAATAGTTAATGTAAAATAGTACTGTACTGCTGGCAATGCAAATATTTTTTATAGTATATACAGGGTGATTCAGAACGTATCCCTAAAAATTGAAGGATATTCTTAATCTGCTGCTACGAGCAAAATAAAATTAAAAAAAGAGAAAAAGTTGAACTGAAAAAATATACTTTTTGCACACAACTAAAAACTGTGTCAGTAAAATTTGGTAAATGGCAAGACTTGAGAAATCCTTTTTGCCAAATAAAGCACCAGCATAATAGTTTACTTTACGACAGGCACATTTTTGGAAGTCAATCCTTCGACTAAAATAAAACAAATTATGAAACGGATATCGCAATGATGCGGGTAGTATTGGCCTATAGAACAAGATTAGTATACCTGTTGTGTTGGACTTATCCAATTTTGGATTCAAGTGTATATAAAGGGCCTCACAGACTATCGTTCTCTTTAACCTTTTTAATCGTCGATTAGGACTGTTTAGTCGGACGATTAAAACTTTTATTTCCCTACACTTATTTTAATTTTTAACCGGCTTAATCGCCGAAAGCTGCATTCGTTCACCGAAAAACGTAAATGATGCGTGTTTATTTGTTACAAGAATGACGATTTAAAACGTTCTGCACCACACACTTTCTTTTTAAATAAAGACGGACGAATTGACGATTAGGATTTCAAGCGAGGCCAGAAATTTTTACCGACGCGACGGTGTTATGTTCGGTTCTTGCCCACAAACTGGCAATGCTAATCAACGCCTTTGATCGCCACGATTAAAACTGTTAAAAAAGAACGAAGGTCTGTAGTGGCCTTTAGCGAAGAAAGTGTAAAAAAAACAACTTTCCCACTTAAAGTTTCAAAGTTACCCCTCTTCTAATATTATGTACGAAATAGTTATTTGAGTGAGCGAGAAGTTTGACGCACAACGCGTAGCGGAGCGCGGCTATCTTGCGAGAGCGGCAATCTCACTTTGCACTCGAATTACACACAAGATTTTTTATACAACCGCAGATTTTATAAAAACATTTGGAAAAAAGTTATTAATGATAACCTTAAATTTGACAGTTCAGATGCAAGCATCATTTTGCTCTACACATATCTGTTATTATTATGGTTTCCATGGTAACTCAGCAAGAGTTTTGGTTACTTTGCCGCTCGGCGAGCGACAAAGTAGAAAACGCTCGCTTCTCAGAAAAGTGTAACTTTGCGCCTTATTTTTGAAGCGCAAACATAGTACTTTTCGCTTGGTAGTAGAAAAATAATGTTTTATTATGAATAAACGTCTTTACTAAGGAATAAAATTGTTATTCTAGATGTTCTTTTGGTTTCTGAATCTACTGCAGATCTTTATGGGGGTAAGTATCTACTTGTTAATATTTTTACATGTATCAATTATTATTCCCAAACTTTTTGTTTTACATATGCTGTTTAGAAGAACGTTTGAATGTAATCGCACTTGTCATGTACTTACTCACTTAATGCATGTTGAATTATTCAGTGTTGCAATCCAACCACAGTGTATACCATCAATCGGTAGAACCTTTAGCATGTATCTACCAAAAGCAGCTTTACCACTCGACCATGCGAACATAAAAAGCGAGAGTGAAAGAAGAATAGCTGAATAATCTTTCTTTCTCGTTCCGCAGGCGGAGCGGTTATACATCTATTCTTCTTTCTCTCGTGCCCGCTTCTTCGCACGGTAAAGCGGCAGGGCTGCTTTTAGTAAGATATATGCTCAAAGATGAAACAGGATTTTTGTGAATTCATCTGTTAGTAACTGCAAAAAATTAAATGCAAATCACACATTACACATGTTTTACAAGAACATAAATCATTATAAAAAATGCTACACATCCTGTCTATATAGTATTTCTTACCCCCTGTATACTCATCCGTTCGGATTTACATTGTAGAGGTACCTCAAACAAAAATCATGCAGGCAGTTACACCATCTGAAACCAGCAGAAGAAGTACTAGAAGAAGTACTTTTCTTTATGATGAACTGGGCCCTAGATATAGAGAGCTAATCCAGGACGAGGACTTGCTCCAAGGATTTGAGCTGGAGCGTGATGAACCCATATTTTTGGATGGTAGGTTAATATTTATTATTGTTTAGAAAGCTAAAAAGCATACACTATTGATGTATCATATTAAAAATTAATGTTTAAATCCTGATATTTGCATTACCATTTTTTGACCACATAATAGGTATGTTTGTTATTCAGAAATATTTTACACTTTTTTACACTTTTTGTACCCACCTAGTCCTAAAATATACCTGTTTTTTTGTGCTGGAAACTCTTTAGAAAAATGTATCGAGATATGCTCCCCCCCAAAAAGGCCCAGAACCTTTGTTAAATAAACAAAACGTCAACAAATTAGTGCAAAAACTTTTTTTTTGAATAGTTGCCATAGTAATGTAACATAAAGCTGTTGTGGACACTGTCAACAATAATTATTTTTTTAAAATTGCGTCTGAAAGTTAGATTTTTTCTTTGGGAAGGGAGCAACCAAAAAAATATACTTTTTTTGCAAACCCCAAAATAAAAATTTACTGGTTACAGGTGTTCCTCTTGAGGCCAATAGCATCCGGTATATGGTATGGGTCCCATGTCTTACTTTTACGATAAAAACTTTTGAAAATTCTAGAACCACCACTGCTTATTTTTTTACTTGTGGTTGTCGAGGGTTTTTCAATAAGAGCGCAAGATTTCAGTTTTTAAAAAAACATGGTTTTCTGTAGCAAAGTATTGAAATATGTATTGATTTAGAAAATATACTTTTGGGAATTATGTATGAAACAACACACCTTGTAAATGGCCGCCATGGCATGGCTGGCATATGCGTACCCTTTTGACGAAATTTTCAATAACGTTATTGTATACATGTGGCGGTATTTCATTGATACAGCGTCTAATATCGGCTTTCAATGCTTCGATGGTTGCAGGCTTATTGGCATAAACCTGTTACTTCAAATAACCCCACAGCCAGAAGTCTAAAGGCGTTAAATCGAAAGATCGTGGAGGCCAATTCTGCTCACCAAATTTGGAAATGACACGACCAGGAGCAAATTCGTACAAGATCGTCAATGTTTCACGGGCGGTATCACATGTGGCAACGTCCCGCTGAAACCACATATCGTCAAGATCAATAGCTTCCAAATGAGGCACAAGAAACTATTTTATCATAGCACGATAACGTTCGTCATTCACCGTTACTGCATTACCTTCTTCGTTTTCGAAGAAAAACGGTCCTATTATTCCTCCACACCATAATGTACACCATACAGGGACACGTTGTGAATGAATTGCTTTTTGATGAATCATTAGTGGATTTTCTTAGCTTCAAATGGAACAGTTTTGCGGCCTCATCACTGAAAATTATTTTGTTTGCAAAATCAGCAGGTTGCTCAAGATTCCAGTTGGCGAATTCTCTTCGCAGTTCATGGACTGCTGGCAGAAGTTGTTGAGTCAGTTGGATTTTGTAGGTATGCAGCTGTAAATCTTTAGTGAGAATTCGCTGAAGAGTGCCTGTTGAAATGTCCAATTCTTGTGCCCGATGACGAATTGACGTCTCTGGCCTTTCTGTCACACTCTTGCGAACTGCCGTGATGTTTTGTTCTGAACGACCTCTACGAGCTCGTATCGTGTGTTTCACATCACTAACCGAACCAGTACTTTCGAATTTTTTGATTATTCTTTTCACAGTAGATAAATTAGGAACATTATTTCGACCGAAAATTGGACGCACTTTACGAATGGTGGCAATAAAACTTTCACCATTTTGATAATAATTTTCAACAATCAGGACGCGTTGTTCTACCGTGTAATGCTCCATGTGTACTAACTTCCATCTGTCAACTTTTGATCTGTCACGTCATAATCATGTGACATTATGACTGTCAAACATGGCGCGAAATTCAAATATTGCGTTCTTATTGAAACACCTTTTATATTTATGTTAGCAACAGTGTTAATAAATAAACTTATATTTTTTTAGAGATTGCTGAAGAAGAAGAACAAACCATTAAAGAAGAAGAGGAAAAGCAGACGGCCCTTGGAAGGGCTCCATTTTACGAAAGACATGATAGAGCTGTTCAAGAGATACGGATGCGCAAAACGAAAAACTTTATTTATCAGAAGAAGTTGTCCATGTATTTTAAGCGCAAAAAGGCAACTGGTTTTTGTTAATTTACAATTTATTGAGTACTCGAGCTATATTAACATACTAAAACTCATCGCAAGTATTCTGCTTAACATTCCTTAGTTTTGTTTTCGCGTATTTGTTAAAGTTTCCACTAACTTAGTCAAATACTTCCAGGAACACTGAAACTTTTATGTACTTTAAAACTGTTTGATAACAATATAAAAAATAAGTAAACACCAAAAAAATCCGGCACTGATAGGTAGGTAGGTAGGTCTATTGTGGCTCACATCTTTTTATATTTCTCCCACCAGGTCCAGACTCCTAATAAATCTGATGATCCCGTTCGGAGAGAGATCTTTTACCTGTCAGTGCCGAGGATTGCGAATCTTAGTCGTGCCATTGCTGGGCACGAACACAGTATGTGTTCTGCCAATTCATCCCCCTCCATGCACATGCAGCATTCGGCGTCTTCCGCTAGGCCGATCTTGTGCAGTGTCCCGTGTACAGTCCCACTAGAGTTTTAAGGTGTACCCCTGATTGCTCCAGTAGTTTGACAGTACATTGTTGGTTCGGTGGGCTTATGAAGGCCTTCGAGTGTCTGAGACCCGGAAGTCCATGCCAGTACCGAAGATTTTCTCTTTGTGACCAAGCTGATATGAATTGCTTGGCCGTTCCATAAGATATACCGATGACTGGTTCCGGCCCTGTGAAATTTGTCTCCGCCCCCCTTTTGGCAAGGAGGTCTGCGGATTCATTACCCTCTAGGCCGGTGTGTCCAGGTATCCACAGTAGTGTAATCTTATTGTTTTGACCCAGTTTGGTCAGCGCATCCTTGCAATTCCAGACGGTTTTCTCCGGCACTGGTACCTATATACACGATTGGCAAGGCAAAAGCTTACATGCCAATTTTAATGCAATAGAGTAGGATACATATGGTATAGCCCCAGATTGAAAAGAGAACGACAACAATTTTCCTTGTTCCACTTCCAATACGACGACGGGCGACGGCGATTCGTTAGCATATTGTTGGCTAAGGCATGCAGGGGAATGCAGTACAAGCGTCCAGCTATTTTTTGCATCACCGACTTGACTTTTTTCGTGGGGCAAAATAAATCAACTAATTTTCAGGTATCTACATGAGACCTTTGAAAATTTAGTTGGGTTACTACTCCATTATAATCGGCTCGCGTATTGCGAAGCTCAGCAAGACAATATCTTTGAGCATTTATTAAAATGAGAATGCTTTAAATTTTATTTTTTAGAGTTTTTTTAATATTAGAATTACTCATAATTTTATTTATTTTTAGGAATGTTCATGAGTTTATTTATTTTAATAGCAGTTTTTACTTTATTTTTAGGCTTAAGTCTGATAAAAATTCAACAACCTTTTAATTACTGTTGTATTAAATACAAGAGTGATTAACATGACGACATTAAAACAAAAAAATCGTAAAAAAATATTTAAAAAATGCGATGGATAATCACTCCTGTAACGTCCGGGGTCCGGCTGCCAAGTGCCGTTCGCCGTCCGCCGAATCGACCGAATGCCCTGCCAGCGGTATTCCCCTCTTCTTGTTGTGCCGGTAGAAGGGGAATCGTCCTCAGCACGTTTTTTGTCTGTCTTTATTTTGCTCAAGGCTTTGCCTATTAAATTGACATCTTCTTTTATCGCACTGAAAATATTAGCATGCAAGAAATCGGTTTGCCAGCCGTGTAGAGTGTATAACTTGGAATAAATTCAATAAATTAAAAACAAGTAATTTTTTGAAAAAATGCTTGAAACCGTCAATCAGAATATATAGTCGCGCTCTTTTCTATCAAAGAAATATTTATACAATATGTTTCTTTCAGATATAACGATATCCATGATTTTTTAAAATATGAACCCAAGTTTTTTAAAAACGCATATCTAGTTATACATAACTGCCAAATTTCAAGTTATTTTTCCGTGGCGTTAACCAAATATTAAACAAGAAAATATTACTTAAAAATAAACCATATTTTATTCATATTGATGATGTTTCTGTAATACAAACTTAAAATTCGGCGCAAGGGCCTTTCGACCCTGGCGAATCGAGCCCGCATCCCCAAATTTCAGAGTTCCAAAAAAAATTAAAACTTCTTAATGACACACCCTTTATATCCAAAACTTACACTCGATAACGTTAAATGCCATTGCGGACAAAGAAGGCCTATGGAATTTGTTGATATCGGCATCCCAAACGATCATAAGAGAATGGCAACTGTCAAATTTAAAATGTATACACAGTTACGCTTGTATAGTATGTCTTAAAGTATATCGTTATGGCTTTTGACGGACCATACCCCAATAAACCTTTAACGATTTTACTACATATTGTTATTGGGTAAACCCATTTGTTCATAAGGGCAGGGGTGGGCCAGGTATTTCTTGAGTATTAACCATTAGGCATATAAATATTTTGGCTAATATTTGAGTGGCAGTGTTCAATAACCGTTTTAACTGTGCGTTTCGAAAAAGTTGTTTTACGAGAATATAACTATGTCGCGTCAAAATCATTTGTCATTAGATGCAAAATAGGTTGTGAAAAATGTGTATGAAACTTTAATCAGTAAAGGTCTAATTAAACAAGAATCTTTAAAAGAAACCTGTCTACTCAGTGATTTTCAATCTCACCGTATAGACAATAGTGATCCGAACCTAATAAGGAGGAAAATATATTGTCATTATAAAAGCGGAGTTATTCCTACCTTGGATAAACTGAAAAAGAAGCTAGATGAAGACGAAACCAATATAAATATTAGCCATGCCACCCTCCAAAGAGTTGTTTGTAAAATGGGATTTAAATACCGCAAAATAGACAAAAGACAAGTAGTACTGGAATCGCACAGATTACGCACTTGGAGATTTAATTACCTTCTAGAAATTAAAAGATATAGGTTAGAAAACAGATCCATAATTTACCTTGATGAAACATAGTTCGATACACACGATACAGTATCCAAAGAATGGGTTGATTCCAGTCAAAACTGTCAGACGAAAGCACCACAACTGCAGAACTTTTTGAAAACTGGTTTCAAAATTATCTTTTAAAAAATATTCCAACCAAAAGTGTTATTGTCATGGATAACGCAAGCTACCACAGCCGTCTGCTACACAAAGCACCAGCTTTATCAAGTTTAAAAACTGAAATCCAGGAATATTTGTTAGAAAATGATATTTATTTTGAATTCAGTTACAAAAAAACGCAACTTTTGGAAGTCCTAAATTCATATGCAATTAAAAAACAATATGTATGTGATAATTTGGCTGAACAGGCTGGGCATACTGTCTTACGGCTTCCTCCGTATCACTGTATGTTTAACCCCATAGAGCATTTGTGGAACCAAGTAAAATCAAAGATCAGAGCAGAAAATGTTACACCTACTTTAAGTCCCAGTGTTATAAATTTGATAAAAAATGTAATAACTAACATACCAGTTGAGAGCTAGAAAAATTCACTACAGCACATTATAAAAATTGAGGACTCTTACATTTCTATCCAAAACAACATAAATCCTATTGTAATTAATCTCAATGATGCCTCTGATAGTGAAACAGAATTAGATTTAGATTAAAAATGTAATTATGTATAGATAATGCAGTTATAAATTTATTAAAACTTTGCCTATATTTAATTTCTTAATGTAATTTTAAGATTATACTTAAAAAAAGCAACTTTTTCGAGACGCACAGTAAAAACGGTTATTCAACACTGCCACTAAAATATTAGCCAAAATATTTATATGCCTAATGGTTAATACTCAAGAAATACCTGGCCCACCCCTGCTCTTATGAACAAATGGGTGTACCCAATAACAATAGGTAATAAAATCGTTAAAGGTTTATTGGGGTATGGTCCGTCAAAAGCCATAAAACGATATACTTTGAGACAGATGATAATGAATTATATGTTAGTAAAAGTATCGCCAAAAGGTTGCTTAAAAAAATCTGATCAAGGCTATAATTAATTTTAAAAAAATTGAAACTCCCATTATAAAAGCATTTTTTTTTCTTTTTTAATTCAATTTAATTCAATACCACCTTTAATTTTATAAATAAACATTTTAAAAATTTCACTTATTAAATATTTCATAACTTTTCAAAGGCTTTATTTATGAAATTGAAGAAAAAACTCCCAAATTAAAACGCCCCAATTTCAGATGGATTACGTAACAAAAGAAACAGATTGGTCATTCGACGCTCAACACAGATACTACAGAAAACTAGAAGCCTATGGTGAGTTAAGTGATTTTGTTACAACGGAGAAAGAGCGGATAACGACAGAAATGAACGAAATTAAAAAACAGAAGCTGGACAAGTTCAACGAGTTAAAAACCATGTTTAAGAAAATGCAGGATAGAGAGGAAGAGATTGGATATGGACTAATTAATACTAAAACTGGAAATACAATACCAGAAAAAGTATGATCATTACTGAAAATTTTTGGTGAAAATAAAATTTACTTATTAGTATACAGGGTGTTAATTTAAAAAACTTTTATGCAAATATCTCAAAAAATAAAGTAAACTCATCGACATAAAATTCGGGATAACCAAAATTTAGATCCAATTTACTGTATGATAACTTTTTCTTCCAAAGTCCGATTCCAATGTTTTTTTTTAATTGTAGATAATTATTTCGTCTTTAATTAATTTTATTCCGTTTTTAAAAATACAGTGTACATGTTAAAATATACATGAAAATAAAAAATATATATATTTTTAGTCTTACATTTGTAACACTCTGTAGAGTAATTTTGCTATGTAAACTACACTAGACATGCTTTTCTGTAGAGTCTGGTCCATGTTTAACATTGGTGTTTTATAATATACTCTTCTTGGTATCTTTATTGGTTTAAGAGATATAAATTTTTGAAATAAACATTACACTTTTTGCAAACAATTATTGAAAATACTGTGGAGTTTTTTTAATGTTTTTTAAAAACGTATTCTACATTTTTCAAACAGTTTTATCTGACATTTCGAGCATTTAAAACTTTTCGTAAATGAATTTCGAATTTATTTTTTTTATCTCACAATGCCTTTGTCATCCGAAAATTCATCTATAGCCGTTGCTTTTAATGATGTTGGTTATTCCTATAGAGAAGTGGCGGATATGCTAGGTTTTACAGAATCAAGCGTGGAAAGAGCCGTTGCAAGGTTTCGTGAGACTGGAAGTTATGGCAGAAGACGGACCTGGAAGAAATCGTGCTACTTCCGCCCTTGATGATCGTTTCATTAGAATCTCAGTTTTAAGAGATCAGCATACCAGTGCTGTGGTGATAAGAAATGAACTCCAAAGAGTTAGCCAAGTTGCTATCAATGAAATAACAGTAAGGAGAAGACCTAATAAAGTCAATTAACGGGCCAGAAGACCGGCAACTGGACCAGACTTCTTTGTTTTAATTAAAAAATAGACTTGATTAAAAAGTGTAATGTTTATTTCATTTCAAAAATTCATATCTCTTAAACCGATAATGCCGAGAAGAATAAAACACCAAAATGTTAAACATGAACCAAACTCTGCAGAAAAGCATATCTAGCGTTGTTTACATCGCAAAATTACTCTACAGAGTGTTACAAACTTAAGAGACAGAATGCACGTTTTTTATTTTCTTGTATATTTCAACTTATGTAAATAGTATTTTGTTAAATTGAATAAAATTAATTAAAAACAAAACAATTATCTACATTCTGAAAAAAAATTAAACTCGGTCTATGGAAGAAAAAGTAATCATACATTGAATTTGATCTAAATTTTGGTTGTCCCGAATTTTATGTCGGAGAGTGTAGTAGAAATTGTAATTTGGCACAAATGTTATACAAGTTGGGAGATAACTTAGAATGACCATTATTTATATCGATATCAACATTAATATATATTTTTATAATATAATATATATATAAAATATATATAATATTATATATATATATATAAATATATAATTTATATATATATATATATATATATATTATATATATATATATATATTTATATAATTATATAATATTATATATATATATATATATAATATATAATATAATATATATATATATATATATATATATATATATATATATATATATATATATATATATATATATATATATATATATATATATAATATATGTATTTTATTTTCCGGTTTACAATCCGTTTGTCAGTAGATGAATTTTCACGACGTTTCGCCAACATCTCAGTTGGCATTTTCAAGTGATGCTTCCTGGGTGGCTGCTCGACTTGGAATTCCAAGCAGTAGACAAAAGTATACGTGTACGTACACTCTCAGATAGTTATACCTTGAAGTAAAATCAAATAATTAAAAATTAATATATTTGATACTAAATATTTAATCTGTTTGTTAATAAGTTAGATCATTAATAAATGTTTATTTTAATAAATAAGTTTTTAGGTTTAAATATAAACACTACCAAATTGTTATTTTTGCTTTTGTGTTTTTACAAATTCCTCATACAGATTTTTCAGGGCTCTGATGGAATATAAGAGATTATCACTAAGAAAAATTTCTTAGAATAAATGAATTCCTAATTTTCCTTATTATTCTAAGTAATGCTATTTATCACAATTAATTAAGAAAAACTGATAATTTCTTAACCCTACTTTTCCTGATATACGGAAAATTTATCTAACAGATATTTAAATTATTGCGTGTCAAGTATGGAGCTACAACGTTACCAAGTTTGATTATTGTACCTCACCATGCATTGGATGTTTTAAAAATATTTTAATTTCAAAAATTCATATCTCTTTAACAAAGCAATCAAAAAATTTAGTTTTTTTAAACGCATTAGTTTTTAACAAATATCGTAAGAACCGTTTTTGAGATATTCCGATATGAATGCAAGGCTGTCATACTTGACAGATATCGACAATGTTAATTATGCACAATTTGATTGTTAATAACTCGTTTTACAGACGATATAAAAATGTATTTTTTTTGTCAATTAGATAAGACACCTTTATTAACCCTATATTTTAATTCATTTAATTCTTCAAAAAAGGCGTTTTACGAGTGAACTACCCTAAATGTCACCGCGAACAAAAAAGTCCCATGCAATTTTTATATATTTGCAATTTTAACTGTCGTCAAATTATTTGTAGCATTTTGTCAAATGTCAAAAAAAATCCTTTTTTGATTCTCTATACAGGTTGTTCTGGCGTTTTTTTTCTTGAATTGAAAAAAGTTTGGTCACTTTTTTACGTTTTTATGTAAACGTCAACGTATTAGGTATTAGAGAATGCAGATCTATTCTAAGAGAAAATGTTCCAGAATTGAGAATGGAATTTGAAAATAAATTATACTTTTGTTTAGAGCAAAACGAAATGCATTTTGAGCATTTTAACAAACTTAGCATCAATTTTAAATAAAATACAGTTTTTTTACTCGACTTAGTTTTTTTTAACCTCTGTAATAAATAAAAAAAAATATTTTGCAGATAAATACTGCTCTATAAGATCTTTGGTTAAAAGGGTGTTACTTATCTCATTTAAAATTTAAAAGTTGATGTGTGGGGCGTCTAGGGGGTGTTTTACTTCTTGATCGAAATATTGTGGTTCTTGTTTCCTCTGCTTATATAACAGTTGTGTCAAATATCTATTTTCCAACTATTTTATATTTTGATATATTTAAATAGAAATTTTTTAAATTTACGTTCTGTATATTCTATGGCTTATTGATGGCTTTATGTATATTTTAAGTTTGTGGAACGTCTAATTCGTCGTCAGAATAACCAAATGACGCAAGTTAGCTCTATGAGATTAACCTATATTCGTCTAAAAGGCATGGTCCAGGAAAAATTGGACGCTATAGCCGGCTTAGACGAAATTGCTCCTGGATTTCTCCTAGCTGACTACGAACAGTTGAAGAGCGATAATAGACAATATGCTGATAAGATTGAAGAGAAAGACGAAGAGTTAACGAGGTTAAGAAATAAATGTGGCAGTACCATACAGGTAAATTAGCTCCTTTATGTATTTTTTCATGTCTTTGCATTCTACAGTTTAACAGAAAGTTAATTACAAATATTTTATCATGTAAGACTATGTGTCACATTAGGGTGTTTTTATGACTATTTTTTTTCACTCCCAATATAAAGTTTTATTGGAGATTTGTCAAAAAAAATCCCTAAGCATTTGAGCCCTTAATATTCACTCTAATTACTTTCCCAAAGGGTGGAAATATTACCCATTTAAAATACACGTAAACTTTGATTTTTTTTAAATATCTATATCTCACCCGCATTTAAAGCTATCATATTGGTCAAAAATGGGATTTACTCAGGATTAAATGCTCTACAACATTAATTAATTAATTAATTAACTATTAACAGGGACGTAACGGAGGCCTGCTTAGTGGAGGCGGATGCGGAGGAGAAGAGGTTCGCCTCCGCAAATGCGGAGGTTAACGGAGGCGGAGGCGGAGGTGAAATTTGAAGTGGAAAAAATAAAAATTTATGAATTATTAAAGTTAAAAAAAATTATTTTAAATGGTTACTTAGCATACATACATGTACATGGTACGCTTTCATAAATAAACTAGTAATCAAAATTGAGAAGAGGCAGCCGAGCGACTGCGTCGCCCTGCGTCGCTCCTTGCTCATTGTATGTTATCGAGAATTAACCTCCGTTAAAACTCCGCATTAATTTTAAGGAGGCGGAGGTCGAACCCTACTATATAAGAACCATACATATCTTAGTAAAAGAAGAAATACTTCCAGTAATTTTTATTTTACTTTTTATATTTTCAGTCGTCATACCTACAATTCCCATTTATTTCAGAATTTGTTGTAAAGCGGATGTGCGGGTTTGTTTATTTTTATATTCGTCGCATCGAATATTCCATAAGCATTCCTGCTTTCTATATAGTTAAACAAGCTTTAAAATTTTATTTGCACTAAACTTTCGGATCATTAAAAAAAAAAACACAAAAAACCAAATAAATTCAACACTCAGCCCTCCTAGGTATTCCACTGACAGGCGCAACGTGTTTAGACGTTGCCTGGAATACTGGTGCGAGTGTAACGGGGTATAGTATTTTTCAAGATATAAGAAAATGACTAAAAGTCTCGACTGCTTCTGAGTGCAGTAAAAACCCTCGAAATTAGCATTTTATGGTGCTATTAGGGTAAGTTAACTTAATTATCGCACCCGACCGTACAGGGTCGTATTTCTACCTGACTGGAATAATATATAAGTATTCATGATGTCCCAGGTTATATCTAAACGTATAGGGTAAAGTGCGGACCTGAACTATTCCCATCTCTGTTGGCATGGCTATAAAGGATCACTTTCGATGATTTTTATTGCAGTCGAAGATAATCGATACGTCTAGTCATTTTCTTATATCTTGAAAAATACTATACGAAGGTGGCACGAAAAATAGACGGGCTCTATATTCTCGCCAGTGCTGTCGGCCAGCGCTGAACTGGCACGAAAAAGTGTTTATTCGGTGCAAGCGCTGGCGTGCCAGTGAGACTGACGCCAGTGCCTAGCATCGTATAAATGAACCTTAACTTATTTTTAGTATTATTTTGATTTTCCCAAATTCTTCATCTAGGCATCAGTAAAATAAACAATATAACATACTATTTAATACTTACATTACAAATAATAATTTTACATTGCTACTCTAACAATCACTATATGTTCTATTTTTGTTGGTCCGAACTACACCACGTGCAAGTCTTCTTGTGTGGATTTTTGATTAGAACATGTTTTACTAATTGACACTATTTTTGTATATTAGCTTCTTGTCAAATTATTCTTATTTTATTGTAGGTTTTGGCACATTTACGAGAAAAAACTGCAGCATTAGATAACGACTTGGAGGATTTAAAAGAAGAGGTCGAGACTTTGGATCAGACTTACTTTAATGTCAGAACTAATCTTAATACCCAGAAAGTATATCGCGATAACATTCGACTTCTCATAAACAAAATGAGGGATGAATCAGGCCTTTTAACTCAACCGACATTATTAAAAGACATGGAGAAAGAACTTACAGAAATAAAGGTTTGTTACTATTTTTTATTAAATATAGTGTTAGGCCAGTAAATAAGCCGGAAAATATGGAAAAGTTGATGGTAACTAGCTCCGATTTCAAATATATATTTTTTGGTTTTACGTGTTCTGTAGACCCTTAGGAACATTTATCACCACTAACATCTGCCTTGCAATGAAAAATAAAAAAAATTAGGGTAATTTTCCCACCCCCAAATAATCTCCACAAGTAAAACTGACGAAAAATTTTTAAAATTCAAAATTTTACCTCGAAAATTGCTTCTCCGGAGTTTTTGGGGTCGCTGATTACGAATCCGCAGTCAAAAATCGTGTGAGGGTGGTTGTACCCCATTAAATCCACCCCTTGGAGTGACAGAAAAAAGAAAATTTTTAAAATTCAAAATTTTATCTCGGAATTGGCTCTCGGGGGTTTTCGGGGTCGCTGATTAAGAATCCGCAGTCAAAAATCTTGTAAGGGTGGTTGCACCCCCTTAAAACCATCCCTAGGAGTGACAAAATAAATGGAGAAATTTTGAAAATTTCACTTCGGAAATCGTCTCATGTGGGTTTTCGGGGTCGCTGATTACGAATCTGCAGTCAAAAATCGAGTAAGTGTGGTTAAACCCCACCAAAACCACCACTGGAAGTGACACAAATGAAAAAAAATTGAATTTAAATTTTCTCCATTATTGTAACCCCTAGGGGTGGTTTTATTGGGGTGCAACCACCCTTACTCGATTTTGTACCGCGAATTCGTAATCTGCGACCCCGAAAACCCCCAAGAGACGATTTCCGAGTTGAAATTTTGAATTTTAAAAACTTTTCATCACTTTTACTATTGGAGATTATTTGGGGGTAGAAAAACTACCCTAATTTTTTAATTTTTTATTGCAAAGGTAGATGTTAGTGGTGATGAATGTTCTTGAGGGTCTACAGAAGACGAACAAACAAAAAATGTTAAAATCGGAGCTGTTTGTCAAGTTTTTTAGATTTTACACGATTTTCCGGCTTATTTACTGGGCTAAATGTAAACAAATATATTGCAAATGGGTTGCCCAAAAAATTATGGTCATGGTATGACAAATTTTAAAAAAAATTTTTGAAAAATTTTTGATAGTGGCTTATATACTTGTTTTTTTATTCTACATGACAGTACTGATAAACCATTTTTTGCTTTAATATCGCAAATTAAAAAATTTTATATTTGGAATTTAAAAAAATTCCAAAGGCTTTAATTATTAAATTAAAGAAAAAACTTTTAGAGCTATATTAGTACTGTCATATAGAATAAATAATTTAATTTCAGGTTTTGACCCATCAGTTAGAGCAGGTTATGCAAGAGCATAAGAAAAAGGCCCAACAAATCAAGACAATTCGAAAAAAAATTGAGGAAAGTGTCGATTTTCGACGGACAACGTCAGGAAAATCTTTGACACGAATGCGAAGTCTTCCAACTCGAAATAATGTAGAAAAATCAAAATCCTGTCAGCTTTACAAAGGAAGGCCTTCACTTATAATGCCTATTATTGAAGATAGTGCATTTCATAGTTTAAAGACTATTAAGCCAAAAATGACGTATGATAGAAGTCGCAGAAATTGCCCTAAAATTAAGCATAGTAAAAGAAAGGAAGGTTAGACTTACAGGATATCAAAATATTTATTTCTGCATTATACAGAAAAACATTTTTCGAATGCGAATATTTATCCGCTTAAAAAAATAATTAAAATTGCAGTTTCACTGGACGGAGTTCAATTCATGCACTTAGGGTAAATAAACTGCTAATGCTAAGTATTTATTTTTTACCTTAAAACCATAGTAAAAACACAATTTTTAGGGACTGACTGAAGTCCAATTTAAAACTATTTAGCATATACTAGTATTTACTATAATATGTATGTCTGCTTTTACTTTAGTACATAATAAATTTATGAAAAGTAAAGATATTCTTTTATTCCACAATAATTACCTCGTCGCGGATTTTACTAAAAGGCATTTTATGTCAGGGATTAAATAAGGATTACAAAAAAGATTTACAAATTTTTATTTATATTAAAACATGCTCTTTAATACGTACCGAGTGATGAGTCCCCTTTAGGAGGTAGCACAACGGGCCTACTGAGGCCTGATGATGTTTATCACCCTCCTCATTTTCAGATTTAGATGCTCTCTAATAAACACTGCAAACGTTTAAAATTTGAAAAAATAAAGACATTTTGATTACATTTGGTTACAAAAACCCAAAAAAAAATATTTAACACATGGTATTTTGGAAAAACGTAATTTTTTGGCATTTCCCGTAAAAAGGTAAAAACCATAAGGTCGATTTTTGGCGAATTTGAGATCTCTATATTATAAGCTGAATCCGCTAGGTTTTGCCTTTATGCTGATACTCCAATTGCAGGATTATCTTAACATATAATTTTTTTTTATTTCAATAAATAAGCAGAAATTGGAGTATATAAAGGTAAAACCTAATTCAAAATACACGGTGTACCTATACTCAATTTATACACTAAATATCCCTGCCCTTGTACATGATACAAAATAAAACTTAATTTAAAAAATGTGTCTTTAATAACACTAATTTTATTAATAATATTGGTAAAAAATTAAAAACAGAATTCATCCAAAATGTTAAATACACTATATGCCAATAATTTATAGTTTTTGAGATAATTAGGTAACTAATAAAAAAACTAAATTGGTCACTCTGACACTAAACGAATTATTTTAAAATAGAACTAAAAAACGGTCAGCACTTTAAACATTTACTATAGGATGTTATGTTGCTTTTATTCTTTAATCGTTATTAATTATTACATTAGTAAATCGGATAATACTACAATTAAAGGTCGTTATCTCAAAAACCAACAATAATTTACCGTTCCATTAAAAAAAAAACTGAACAATGAAAACTCTGTCTTCGGGACACCCTGTATATTTAAATAATAAATAAATAAATATAAATAAAAAGGCCTTTATTTCATCCTCGGCGAAGGGCAGCAATGCTGTTAACTTAACCGAGTACAAAAAAAGTGAAAAAAAATACAATTCCCCAAACCAAGCAAAATAACAAAAACAACTCTACAAAATAGTATAGCATAGACTATAAAATTTGCAAAAAAATATAAAATATAAAGCAATAATTGCAGGAACATTCAATCACTAGGTATACGAATTTTACAGTTTATTAAAAAACCTACATTAAGAAAAATAAAATACAATATCTTAACAAAATCAACTACTTCGTACTATCTTATTTATTGTTGGCTTTCAAGCAATAATTTCTTTAAATTCCTTTTAAAGGAGTAAAAAGATATCTTCCGACCAATATCATATTTATTTATTAATCTTGGAGCACAAAAACAAAATGATCTCTGAAAAATCGCAGTGCGATGTCGTGGTGTATCAAACTTTAAAACCGTGCGTGTTGTTCGAGCATGTCTAGTAGTTCCTGTTTTGAGTTTATTATATAAATAAGAAGGATAAATATTTTTTAAAAGTTTGAACAGGAAACAGCAGTAATGAAGTTTTTCCCCATTTTGCATATTGAGCAATTTTAAATCTCTACATGATCCCGTCTTCTTAAACCATAAATAAAGCGAATGCAAGATCTTTGTATCTTTTGTAATTTGTACCTATTGGAAGCATCGAGACATGGTCCATAAACAAAAATGGAGTAATTACAATGTGACAAAACAAGGGCCTCACAAAGCTGCTTTTTTAACACAACATCTAACAGATCCCTACTCCTATACAAGTTTCTTAGGGACATGTATGCCCTTTGAACTACCTTACATACCTGTGCCTTAAATCTCAAATTTGTAAGAACACCCAAACAAAACAACACCCAAGTTTTTGTGTTCTTTTACATTTAATATTTTTTCATTATCTATTAGAATCTCACTGTTCATTCGCGACCATGACGCCAAGGGTCCAATATAAATCACAGCCGATTTTTTTGGGTTTAATTTTAAACCACTCACCGTTAAACTTCTACCTAGTAATTTCATTGCTACATTAACTACTAATTCCTTGTTATTCTTAGTAAAGTGATTATAAATTTGTGTATCATCGCAGTATTGAGCTAGGCGACAATTTTGAATTATATTTTGTAGGTCATTTATGTTGACAAAGCAATTCTTATAAATATATTTGTAAACGTGCAAACGCACCTTTATTTTCTGTCACTAACTTCAAGGGATATGTGAGTTTTGTTGACAGTCGATATACTTAAGATGTAGAATGCTATTTTTGACACACTAAATTCATGTTCACTTTTTGAGATCTGTTTAACTATTAAAGTGCTTAAAGTTGTATTTGTGTTTCATTAAAGACCTCTAAAGTCTTCAGGTTATGGGCCCAGAACGTTTGTCGTTCTGCAGATAGTGAAACGGGCGATTTTAAGTCGGTGAAAGTAGTGGCGTCGGTCGGTCAAAAAGTGCGGGAAAGTACAATTTAGTGAAAAAGTTTATATAAACTGGAAAAATGGCAACTGGAAACACCATCGCAGTAAAGCCTTTCGATGGTAATGGGTACGGAAATTGGGAGTTCAGAATAAAATTACTTCTTGAGCATCATGAAGTGTTAAATGTAATTTCCGAGGAAGCTCCAACTGATGATACTCTTCTGGCGCCATGGAGAAAGAAAGATTTACGTGCTAGAAACCTTATTGTAAACTGTTTAAGCGACAATGTCCTAGAGATGATCAAAAGTAAGACAACTGCTAAACAAATTATAGAAACTCTTAGTCAAACCTACGTTAAAAGTGGTGTTGCATCACAAGTGCAGTTACAACGCAAGCTAAGAAACATGAAATTTAATAGCAGTAAAAATTCACTAAATGACTACATTGTGGACTTTGAAAAGACAGTGGCGGAGTTGAAAAATGCAGGTGGAAAAATTGATGACTCTGAAATTGTTTCACAGTTGTTAGCATCTGTTGCTGATCCTCAATTTCAAAGTGTAATAACTGCTATAGACATTTTGTTTTCCCAAGGCAGCAATACTGTAACTCTAGACTTTGTCAAAAGCAAATTACTTTCGGAAGAGCAGCGTCATAAGGTAGTGCAAGTACAAGAGCCAGGAGTGGCTGACAGCAATGCTTTCTTTGGTGGCAGAAAGCAAAAATCAAAATTTATGTACAAGTGTTATAATTGTGGTAAACGAGGACACAAAAAGGCAGACTGTCCTAGT
This sequence comes from Listronotus oregonensis, assembly GCA_019359885.1. Classification (NCBI taxonomy): domain Eukaryota; kingdom Metazoa; phylum Arthropoda; class Insecta; order Coleoptera; family Curculionidae; genus Listronotus; species Listronotus oregonensis. Next base: position 176,213 of record JAHBCN010000204.1, read on the forward strand.
CTTCTTAAGAAGTTTGGCAAGGCAAATGCAACAGAAAAAGAGGAAAATGAGGTAACTTTTATAACTTGCTTGTCTAATCATGAAATGTTAAGCTCGGAAACGAATATAAAGTTTGTAGTGGATTCCGGATGTACAAATCATTTAGCTACAAGGAAACTCCAACAATACCTTGTAGATAGGAAGAGTGTTAATTACTCTATAAAAGTTGCCAAGGAAGGTCAAAGTGTGGAAGCCAAATTTGAGGGCACTTTACACCTGCAGACAGCAAAGGGTCTTAAAGTTAAGTTAGAAAATGTGCTGATTTGTGAAAACTTAACTCATAATTTGTTGTCAGTTAAGAAAATTGAGTCCAAGGGTATGAAAATAGTTTTTCAAGATGGTAAAGTGGCCATAAAGCAAAACAATGATTGTTTATTAGCAGCAGGAGAATTAGAAGGAGGATTATATGTGCTAAACCTAGAAATTCCTAAAATTGAAGCTAATCTAACAACTAATAATGAAAAGGACCTGTGGCACAAAAGAATGGGTCATTCTTCAAAGTTTCCTTCATCATCACTGTGTGAAGTATGCTTACAGGGTAAGCAAACCAGAAAACCGTTTGTGAAGCTGCCAGAAGAAAGAAAAGCTAAACGTGTGATTGAATGTATTTCAAGTGATGTGTGTGGACCACTGAATCTGGTCTCTCATAATGGTAATAGGTACTTTATTACTTTTATTGACCATTATTCACATTTTGGAACAGTATATTTTATGCAAAATAAAAATGAAGCTCTTCAAAAGTTTAAGGAATATCTAACATTCGTGCAAAACAAGTTTAAGACTTTACCTGAACGAATCAGGTGTGATAACGGAGGGGAATATGTTGCACACGAGTTTAAAAACTTTTGTAGACAAAAAGGCATAAACATTGAGTATAGTATACCAAGAACTCCTGAACAGAATGGGGTGGCAGAGAGGTATAATCGCACCTTATTAGACAAAGCTCGATGTTTGATCTTTGAATGCAATATGGAGAAGTCTTTTTGGGAGGAAGCTGTTTCAACATCAGCATACCTAATTAACCGTACCCCCACCTCCATTCTACCAGAAAATAAAACCCCAGCTGAGGTATGGTACAATCAAAAACCAGATCTGAAGAAAATAAAAATTTTTGGGAGTACCGCGTACGTACACATTCCTGCTGAAGATAGAAAAAGTAAATTGGATCGTAGAAGTCAAAAAATGTATTTGGTTGGTTATACCAATAATGGCTATCGTCTGTGGAATCCCATTGATCAAAAAGTAATCTCAGCAAGAAATGTAGTATTTGATGAGACAAAAATGTTTAAGACAGATACGAAATTAAACACTGAACATCACATAATTAGTTTTGATCATAAAAATCAAGAAAGTGGCAACAGCACTGACTCAGATGAACAAGAAAATACTAATGTTCAAGTGGAGCAGGAAGATCAAATGCCAAATGAAAATGGAAGGCCAAGAAGAAAGATCAAGATGCCGCAACGATTTGCTGATTATGATTTGAATTTTGACAAGAATGAAAGTCTTATGGCAGCACTATTTGTTGGCAGTCTAAACTCTAATATTCCTAAGACATACTCTGAAGCTGTTTCATTGGGCAATGGCTGGAATGAAGCTATTGAAAGTGAGCTGAATGCTTTAAAGAAAAATAATACATGGGAAATAATTGAAAAACCAGAGGATGTGAAGGTGATTGATTCAAGATGGGTGTTTTGTGAAAAAGACTGTAATAATGGTGAAGTCATCAAGAAAGCTAGGCTCGTGGCTCGTGGGTATCAGCAAGGGGACTTTGACAGCTCTGAAGTCTACTCACCTGTGGCACGGATGCTTTCCATTCGTGTACTTCTCTCCTTGTGTGTTGAAGATAACTTATTTGTAAACCAATTGGACGTGAAATGTGCGTTTTTAAATGGTGATTTACCTAAACCAGTGTACATGGAAATTCCTGAGGGAGTTAAGGTAAAACAAATGTTAAATTGTAAATTAATTTGTAAACTTAATAAAGCTTTATACGGTTTACGTGAGGCACCAAAGTGTTGGTATCAGAAACTGCATACTCACTTACTTGAAATTAAATTTAAAAGGTCACAATCTGATCCATGTCTGTATTTCAATCATGACATTTATTTAATAGTGCATGTTGATGATATAATCTTGTTTAGCAAATGTGAAGAAAAATTAAATACATTTAAGCAAAACTTATTATTAAAGTTTGAAATGAGAGATCTATCTCCTAAGAATCAGGTTAATTTTTCTTTAACATTTTTGGGTATAACAATCACTAAATCTGATAATAAGTTGTTTATAAGTCAGAAACATTTAATTGAAAAAGTGTTGACTAAGTTCGGTATGTCAAATTGTAAAGATGCGAATATTCCAATTCAACCTAGACTAAATTTAAAGAATAGTGAGACAGATTTACAAAACTTAAACTTACCTTACAGAGAACTTGTAGGATTCCTCATGTACATTATGTTGGGCTCTAGGCCTGATCTTAGCTATTCAATTTATTATTTTAGTCAATTTTTAAATTGTTACACGCTAGAGCATTGGACATATTTAAAGAATACTTTGCGTTATTTAAAGTCAACAAGCTATTTTGGTCTTAAATTTGAAAAATCAGTAAATCCGAATAATCAAATTATTAGTGCATTTGTGGATGCTGATTATGCAAATGATATAAACGACAGAAAAAGCATTTCAGGGTATGGAATAAAAATATTTGACAATTTTGTATTCTGGAAATCTAAAAAACAAGCAACTGTTTCGCTCAGTAGCTCAGAAGCAGAGTATATTGCTTTATCGGATTGCACAACAGAATGTATTTTTGTAGGACAACTGCTTTCTGAGATACTAGACTTAAATGCTTTTCCTGTTGATGTATTCGAAGACAACCAGTCTTGTATAAAAATGTCAAACACATTAGAAACAAAGCGTAGCAAGCATATAGATGTAAGACATCATTTTGTTAGAGAGTGTATTCAAAATAATAAAATTAAGTTGCATTATGTACCAACATCAGAGCAGGTAGCAGATATTTTTACTAAATCCTTAGCAACACCAAAGTTCAAATATTTTCGCAGTAAGTTAAACGTTTGTATTAACTAACTAATGTTTAGTATATAACTTTGTAGGTATGATTTTAGCATACCAAGTAGTTAAGTACTTGAATGTTTTCCAATTTTTAGTTTATAAGAATTGAGGGGGTGTGTTGACAAAGCAATTCTTATAAATATATTTGTAAACGTGCAAACGCACCTTTATTTTCTGTCACTAACTTCAAGGGATATGTGAGTTTTGTTGACAGTCGATATACTTAAGATGTAGAATGCTATTTTTGACACACTAAATTCATGTTCACTTTTTGAGATCTGTTTAACTATTAAAGTGCTTAAAGTTGTATTTGTGTTTCATTAAAGACCTCTAAAGTCTTTTAACCTTATATTTGATCATTAAGGCCAACGCCACCTGGCGGGTTAAGGAAATAACACCGACTAGAAATGTGGCGGGTTCTTCAAAATTTTCGTTTTTATAATTTTATTTTTAATTGTAATAAAAACAACAAAAAAAATTGTATTTTTTTAAATTCATATATTTTTATAACCACTAATAATTATTATGATTTATTCTATAATAATATTATGCAAACATCAAAAGGTAAATTACAATCGGGTAATAAAATTCTAAGAATTAATTAAACCCACTTCTTTTCCTGCAAGAAGTACTAAGAAACAAAGACGAAATTGCATCCTGTTTTAAGGTAGATTTATTTCTGGTTCCACCAATATACCTAGCTTCTGGACTAAAATAAATAATACAAATACGGCATGACTTTCGGACTTTTTCCATAGGCTTCACCTTTAAGTCTTCTTGACTAATTGCATTAATCCAAATATCATACAACTAAAACAAAATTTTACTTTTTGAGTTTTCTACTACAACCCACGGTCAAGAAGAAAATTTTAGGGGGAAACGAAAATAAGTTTGGGATAAACACTGTGCATTTTAGGCCAATTATTTTAACAAAAATTAAATATTTATTAGCACAGGCATGAATGCTAGGATATTTTTAAGTTACACCTTGATCTTTTGGAAAAATATACATTTGAGCATCCTTATTATAATTGTTACAGCCATTAACACAGTAGGTAGTGAAAATCCATGGCGAAAAAAATTCACAATTAATAAAAAAGTACAAAAAACGCTGAAATTCAAATAAAAAACGAACACTAAATCCAATACAAATCCACAATACCTACTCAAAATTCAAAAATGTCATCGAGTGACGCAACACGCATTTGCGATAATTTGCGAAGCTTTGTTGAGCCCTCTGGTGAGTTTAGGAAAAAATAATTTTTACTATTTTTAGTAAACTGTTACGGTAATTAAAGTTGCCACGGCATGACCATTTATAATGATATACTGTCAATGCCACTGGAATTTGATTTTATTTGCGAAATAACTTCAGATACACCATCACTATTCACCAATTTTAAACCGAACTCTTGATCTGTTACTCTGCTACCCAGGTATCCTCGAACGGTCTCTGGTGAAACTGGCGTAGACACCCGGCGTACAGACTCTACAAAAAACTGATTAATCGCTTCCGGATTTTTTAAGCCATCCGGAAGTTCCAATGCAGAATTGCCTTGTGCTTTACTATTTAAGATTAGCCAAGCCATTCCATAGGTCTTTTTTGTTCTTTTTTTTATTTAAAAATTCAGATACCCTCTCTTTTCATTTCTAACTGCGGTTGTAAACATGTTACGAACATTTTTATAAGCTTCCCAGTCAGCAGGAAGTTTATTTTTTTATATTTAGAAAACAAGGACCAATAGTATTAATAAAATTAGCGTTATCAAAAACACTTTTTTTATTTTAATAGTTTTTTTGTATCATGTACTAGGAGCAGAGATATTTAGTGTATAAATAGAGTTGGGACACCCTGTATACAGAGATCCCAAAATCGCCAGAAATGGACTTACTAGGTTTAACCTTCTTACGGGAGACATGATAATATTATATTAATCTAAAACACATTATTTAAGGAATTGATTTCTTCTTTAAATATTTTAGATTACTTAGAAAACATCCTGTATACCAAACAAAATTAAGTTACTACGTTTTTAAAAAATTTTGGGAAAAACCAATAAATTCTCAAAAATTTAGCCGCTCTCTATCGGCTTTAACATACCCCCAATATCTTTGTGTTTACCTAGTATAAATAATAAACTGATTGTAATAAAACAATAAAAGATTTTTTAGAGCAAGCTTATTTATTTAAAATAAGAAAACATAGTATAAACAGAAAAATAATTTAAATAAATAAAACTTACAAAGTACATCACAAAAATGGAATGGTTAAATTCAACTCACTAAAAACTGTACATCTACCTATTTAAATAATACTAAAAGCTAAGATCTTAATGGGTTAAATTCCCCGTTAATTTTTTTTTACAAAAATAGCCGTGATTAAAATTGTGACATTTTAAGTGAAAAAAATACAGCGAAAATTTCGAACCTTAAGGACGATTTAAGGAAAAAGAAGGTTTTTATATTTAACATACAAGAAAAATAATACAAAAAAGAACTAAAAATATAAACTGTAAACACTTCTAAATCTTCTTATAAATTTAAGAAATTTAGAATAAGTAGTTATATGATACACAGTTGTTGAATTATTAAATGAAGTAATATAAAAAAAAAATTTGAATGTATTTTTTTAGCATTTTATTTCCCCTTATTTATTAGCAATATTACTTTTAACCAAAAGCGGTGCTGATTGTCCCTACAGGAACTAACGAAATATTTTGGTAAAAGGCATTTGTATTAACATAATCCTTTTTCTCTAAAAAATTCTCATGGGAAAAAATTACAGAAACAAGGTTATCTTTAAAATTATAATTGTTACCAAACACTTCCATATGTATCCTCTATTAGGGCAGTCCTAGGTATCTAAGCAAAATGCAAATAAATGCTCTAAAACGAAAATTCATAGAATACATCATTTTTAACTTTGTCAATATTTTTAATTAAACAAATGTGTTGAGTTTGATCATGTCCATAAAGTTGCGTAAAATGATGTTAATTGAAAAAAAAAGCCAGTTACCATAAAAAAATTGCAAACTTTTATAAATTGATTTAATTAAAACCCGAAGTTAATATCCTTTTTCGCTTAATTTGATATTATAAATGGAATGTTAGACATAACATGCCTTAACTCCGTCTCTTTTTCAAACAAAAATTAAATGGTCATTTTTTTAAAATTTCGTTGTGTGTATAATGCGTAAAACTAAAAACCAACTTTAATACAAAACTTTTTTAAGGTCTTAAGCACAATTTTTTTGTAAAAAATAATTTATCAGCTATTATTTAAATGGCCTTATTCTTTAAATGAGAGAAAAACTGCTGCCAAATATAAATTTTAAATGTCTAGTATAAAAAAATTCTGACATGATGCCGCAGATTCAATATATGTAAAAAAAGCTCTATCTATATGGAAAAACAACGTAATACAGTTGAGATGACATGTGTAAAAGTTTGTACACCTACTGTGTGAGTGTTTACTAGCAATACAAGCTAGGGAGCCTATTCTAACCTATTAATACCATCTTTCTATTTTGGTAAAAAATCTCTATACTTGAAAATAAGTTTTTTTCCAACTTTTAAAAATAGTATCAAGTACTCAAGGTATAAAATCTCACTATTTAAGTAAGTATCTAAGCACTTAAAAATCATTGTTTTATTTTACAACTATTATGGCAAGTTACTTCTCGTTTAAGAAATTAGCTTTGTTTCTCCTTCAACATTTTAAAACCGAATATGTAAATATCCCCTAAAAGTAACCCAGCAAACACATTTCTGATACTGACATAATATATTCTATGTAATTCTATAGGGGAGAATTTTAAGCATAAGCAGTAAGTTTCGTTAACGTAATCATGCTTTTTAATATTTCTTGTTACGTTGATTTAAACAGTATTAAAAGTTGGGTGTATTTTGCATCTAACCGCTTTGTTTCGTTGGCCTTCCTTGAGGTGAGTGCTAATGTTCCCCTTTTTTAGAGAAAAACACGATTCGTTTTTAAAATGTGATAAAATTACAATGCTACATAATATGTTTCAGTCTTGGTTACATGAATATTGTTATACAGGGTGTCCCACGACGAACTCCGACGCGGTCGATTTCTCAAAAACTTGGCGACGAAAAATTTTGAAAATTTGGTAGTTCACTAATATCGATGAGAGCAACTTGTCTAAAATATTTTCAAGATGGTGGCACTTCCGGTTGTACCGGAAGTCGATGCTAACTTCCTTATTTTTAATGGAACACCCTATATATTATTGCATTTTTGGATTCCCCTAAGTCTAACCGTTTTCGACATATCTTAAATTTTATGTCAAAAATGACGTGTGCAGACCCCAAATAAGGAGAAATTTTTCCTATACGGCATACTCTATTATTTAATTTGAGTTGAATTCCTTGTAAAAAGAGGCCCAGTTTTGTATATTGGGTGGATATTTTGGGTGTAAATTAATACAGGGTGACTAAAAATTAAGTACAAAAATTAACTGATAAAAAACGTACAAAGTCATTTTTTTTAAATGGAAATCCCCTACTTTTATATTTTTATCGTATTTAGCATTAAAAAATAAGGTACCTTTGTATTAAGTAGTCTATTCCGAAAATGTATAGTTTTTGAAATAATTGACAATTTAACATTTTGTATTGTAAAAGTGCTATACGGCTCTTTAATTTTGTTATTAGTGGGCCAAGACGGCGGGACGCGGCGAAAAAAAGGCAGTCGGGCGTAAAAACGTCACTATTTAGGGTCGTTTAAACTACACGCATGAAGATTATTAAAATTTGTTTGTTAATAATTTTAATTTTTTTTTGCAGCCGTCTTACACATACAAAAATTATCTTGAAGTTTATTAGCAAATTTTAATAAAATGGGATTTTTGTTAATAAAACATTTTTTTGTGTTTAACACTTATAATACATTTTAGTAATGCTAATAGTGTAAATAACCTGTAACTGATTTTCTTAAAATTTATCAGTATTATTTCTAGTAATAACGACCTACTATAGGCTTAATTCATTACGTTCACCGTAGATAATAAACAAATTTAAATAATCTTCGTGCGTGTAGTTTAAACGACCCGGCATAATTGATATCTAATAACAACCAATTGTCAAATCTAAATAGTGACGTTTCTGCGTCCGATTGTCTTTCTTTCGCCACGTCCCGCCGTCATGGCCCACTAATAACAAAATTAAAGAGCCGTATAGCACTTTTACAATACAAAATGATAAAATTATCAAATATTTCGAAAACTATACATTTTCGGAATAGACTACTTAATACAAAGTTACCTTTTTTTGATGCTAAATACGATAAAAATATAAAAGTAGAGGAGTTCCATTTGAAAAAATTGACTTTTTAAGTTTTTTATCAGTTAATTTTCGAACCTAATTTTTAGTCACCCTGTATTAATTTACACTCAAAATATCCACTCAATATACAAAATTGGGCATCTTTTCACAAGGAATTCAACTCACATTAAATAATAGAGTATGCCGTATAGGAAAAATTTCTCCTTATTTTGGGGTCTGCAAACGTCATTTTTGACATAAAATTCAAGATATGTCGAAAACGGTTAGACTTAGGTATAGCATATGAAATATATCTAGAATTTTCTGGGGAATCTAAAAATGCAATAATATATAGGGTGTTCTATTAAAAATAAGGAAGTTAGCATCGACTTCCGGTAAAACCAAAAGTGCCACCATCTTGAAAATATTTTAGACGAGTTACTCTTATCGATATTAGTAAACTACCAAATTTTCAAAATTTTCCGTCCCTAAGTTTTTGAGAAATCGACCGCGTCGGTTCGTCGTGGGACACCCTGTATAATATAAACATAACAATTTTATGTGATACTAATAAGTGAACATTTGATATGTAATTTATGTAACCTGTATAAATACTTTGTAATCATGTTATGTAACTTTAATGTAAATAATATATGACCGTATTTGCTAAGGTACCGTTCAAAAGTTATTAAACGATATACCTTTTGTTAAACTAGACATGCTGTTTTAATTCCTAATTTTATTTTTTTGAAAAAAACGCAAAAAATCACTAATTTCTTTTCTGCCCAAACAGACCTTGGGATTGTATCGTTTAAACTGGGAGCTACTTCAATTTAAAAAAACCCAACTTTAAATATATCATTTTTTATCAACGTATATAAAGTACCAAGAAAACAGATTTTTAATGGTACCTACAAGAAAATAACAAATAATTTAGTTATCATTTTCTTTTATATTATTTACAGATAAATAAATAGTACTCTGTATATAAATGGCACCAATTTTTTTGTTACAGATACTTTTTTCATATTTTCTTCAGTTTTTACTGGATAACCCCATGTTAGCACTGCTTTTTACACCCCTTTCATATTGTTCGGGGTAAAAACTCAATAGTTAAAAAAGAAATTATGAAATAAAATTTAGTAAGTAAAAATATAGATATCAAGTTTTTACAAATAACCATATTACCTACTCATTTTTTCTCATTTCCCTACGAACTATCATTAACTATTTCACTATCTCCGTCATTACTGTGGGAAGTGATACTATCTTGCACACTTTTCCTAATGCAATCCACAGCTGCTTGCTTAAAAATTTTACTATTACTTGTTGCTGAAGTGTCGCATGCAGCCCGTTTCACACCATTTGGACCGTTTTTAATATAGTTCGGGTGTCCCTCAAAATTTTTTGTATCTTCCTCTTCTTCAGGTTCTTTAAACTTCTGGAAAATGTCATTGAACATAGGTACCATATTAAGTAGTTGAGAACCGACGGCTCTTTCGTATTCCAGTTTTTGTTTTTCTACTTGCAGTCGCTCCTTTTCAATCTCCAGGTTTTCTTTTTGGATGTCCAGTAATTCTTTAAGTATGTTTGATACTTCTGCAAAAAAATAATTTGGTTTTTAATTTCAAACAATACTGTGGATAGAGCAAATAGTAGAACCAATGTTACGTAAAATAAGGATAAATGTTCAACATAAAACCACAAAAAATATAGAAAAGTTTGTTGTACTAGGAAAACTTTACATCAAGAGCTACTATATTAAAATATTACTATGGTGTAGATATCCAAGAAGTTTCAAGGTTAATGTAAGGTCAGTACTGTGGAACAATTTTATCCACACACGCAGGGCAAAAAAAGTAAACGGGTATAGGGGAAAGGCCTTTTGGATTTTGCTCAATAAATACTACGGTCAGGTCTTCTTCCATAAATCTTTGGTACCATGTATATGCGTATGACAGTATGCAGATGACAATCATCGCACTAGTGCGGAAAAGTAAGATCTTTTAGTTTTTGGAACATAAATTGGTATTTAATTATAAAATAATGCATAATTTTGCTTATAATAGTTATATATTTAAAGAAACTGAATTTTGCTGTAATTTTACAGTATTTTTATAATTTTTATTAAATAAAATAAAATAATCCTAATTTACCAAATGTAAGTACATATTTTTAATTGCTTCATATAAATTATCAAAGAATCCATAGCAACCAACTAATTGTTTATGCATCTATCAAAAAATATTTGGTAATTGTCTCGAATGTTGCCTCCTCTCCGATATTAACCAAATTTGGTATACGGGGGTTTTTTGGGGCGCTGATTACGAATCTGGAAAAAATTTTTAGGGAACGTTTCGTTTACGAGATATTCATCATCAAAGTTAAAAATCAAACTAACCTAATTTTCACTATATTCCCCCTTCTTTTTGTACACAATTCTTGATTGTTACACTAAAGTGGCACACAATATTTTATAAACACCTTTTAAAACCTTGCATTTTTATTTATTTTTCACCTTTTTTCCATTAAATTGCGAACTCTCAAGTTCAAAGGCAGCAGCCACATTTGTTTACAAAAAGCCAGCAGGGCCACACGTTGCGGCGTGTGAAAGTGGAGAGTTTGCAATTAAATGGGAAAAAAAAGTAAAATTTATATAAAAACTAGTTTCTAAAAGGTGTTGTGAAATATTGTGTACCAATTTGGTGTAAAAATCAAGAATTCTGTGCAAAAGAAGGAGAAAAGTGTAAATAAGGTTAGTTTGATTTTTCAACTTGATGATGAATATCTCGAAAACGAAACGTTGCCGAATTTTTTTTTTCAGATTTGTAATCAGCGCCCCAAAAAACCCCTTATACCAAATTTGGTCAAAATCGAAGAGGAGGCAACTTTCGAGACAATTACCTTCTATTTTTCTGTCACGCATTTTTTAACCAAATTGGAGAAACATTTTTAATGAATTCTGACGACGATTTACCAGCATCGATTAACGAAGCAGCCGAAATAGCAAGTATAGATCCCCTGCCCATGAAATCTCGTCACAGGTATGAAAAAGAATTTGTTATGTTTGAGAGCTGGTGTCAAAGTAAGGATGTGAAGTCTTTTAAAGAAGAGATTTTTCTGGCCTATTTCTTTTATTTATCAAAAACATGTAAACCCAATACATTATGGTCTAGATACTCTATGCTAAAATGTATCATTAACTTACAAAAGAACATAGATTTAAGCAAGTTTTTTAAAGTGTCAGCCTACCTTAAAAAACAAAGCGTTGGTTTTAGACCCAAGGCTAAAGTCTTTTTAGAAAAAGCAATATCGAAATTCATGGATACAGCGCCAGATGATACTTATTTACATATATAAAAGTGGCTACGATTTTTGGCTTACCGGGCGCTTGTCGTGGAGAAGAGTTAACAAAAATATGTCTGGACCATATTGAAGACAAAGGAAATTTAGTATAGATACACATCCCAGACTTAAAAAATCACAGCTCTAGAAGCTTTGTCATTTCTGGAGATACCGAAAATAAAAAAAAATGAATCTATATAGAAAGTATGCCAGTTTAAGAAAGCCGACAACATCACATAGGCAATTTTTTGTGAACTATAAACACGAAGTGTGTACAGTACAATGTATCGGCATTAATACCTTCGGAAAAATGCCATCGGGAATAGCGGCTTATCTCAAACTTTCTAACCCGGAATTGTATACTGGGCATAACTTTCGCCGGTCATCTTCAACATTTCTCTAAAACTCCGGAAAACAAATATCCGACATTAAACGTCTTGGAGGCTGGAAGTACATCAGTCGCTGAAGGATACCTCGAGAATTTTAGAAATTTTAGAAAGGATATTTCAAACAAAATACTCAATTTTACCGAAACACCTTTCACTATCCAGAAACAACCGTAAATGCCACACCAACCGTCTAAAAAATTCTCGGTTCAAGAAACTACTTCCATAGTGTAAAAGATTGGCTCATTAAGAACCCAACTTCGCCGCCGTCAACGTTTTCTACAGAAAAGCAACCCGCGTCAGCAATAAATTTGCAAAACGCGATCAATTGCACTTTTACTATAAATGTTAATAATAATAATTGGTGTATAAATTCCTTTATATTTTAAATATTTTAATCATAAATCTTTAAAACTATGTTTGTTTTTCCTCTCGCTTGTAAAAAAAATATTGTTCCTAACACTTTGCAGAAAGTAACTTATTCGCTCTTGGCTGCTTACCCGATCTGCGCTGCGCGTCGTTCGTGTAACAGCAGCCGCGTGCGGAAAAGTATCACTTTCCTCACTTGTTAGGAAAATAATTATTTTTTACGACCTTGAGCAGAGTAGCATTTTTCCGCACTGAGTGCGGAAAGATAGAACTACTTCAAAATCGTAAGTTTAAATAAAAAAACTTTTTTGTAATTACCCCGTATAATAATAATAAGTGAATATAATATGTCAAGCACCAATAAGGCGTTTGTTGATTTTGACAAATAATGTCAGATTTTTCTTCAAGCAACAACATAATAAGTTTTTTCTTCAAACGTCAGTAAATCCGTCATTACTCGACTGTGTAGGCGACCACGAAGTTTCATTTTTCGTCCGCCGGAGCTTTACTTTTCACTTTCCCGCCGGCGAAGGAAAAAGTGTTATCATAACAACATAGATACAAACGAACAACAAAACAAGCGTCAACTACACAATATTTATTAAAATAAAAACCAAACTAATATTTTTATTTATTACTCAATTGAATATTATATGTACGTACTCAATAACTGCTTATTAATACGAAATTAAAACGCAATCGGGGACGCAATTTTAAAAAAATAATTATTGTTGACAGTGTCCACTGACAGCTTTATGTTACATTACTATAGCAACTATTCACCGACACCGATCTAAGCCGCCTTGCGAACCCACTTATCTTTAATAATTATTACTATTAAAAAGAGATGTTTTTGCATTTATTTTTCGACGTTTAAAGAAAAAACAGCATATTTTATTTGGAGGAAATGTTATTTTTATAGCTTGCTCTCTATTACCAGCCTCACTCCGATCCGTGAAAAGTATCATATTTCCTCCATATAAAATATTACACTATTATTTTTGTTATCTGAGGCTCGGTTCCTAAAGCATGCAAAAAGTAATTTTTCCGCATTTGACTGCTTGTCCGAACTCCGCTTCGTGTCGTTGGTTCAACGGCAGTCGCGTGCGGAAAAATATCACTTTGCGTACTTGTTAGAAAAGTAACTATTACCAGGGGTGTCCAAACAAAAACCTAATTTTTCTTAAATGTTCAAGGTCGGCAATTAGGGTGATGGCAGCCCTATATCAAGTTAAAGAGTTACATTGTATATATTTTGGAATTAAGTGCGTGTTAAATACTTACCGGAATTAAAGACAGTTCCATTTGTTCCGTTGCTTACAGGTATCGCTTTCTGCAGCAAGCTTGTACCATTTTGTCCTGCCTGTACCCCATTGCCCATTCCATTTAAAATAAGTAAGGGAAATGGTAAAGGAGGGTTATTACTCTTATTTACTGCGGTTGCAGGGACCGTAGCTGTTTGAATTTTCGGGGAAATTGTAGGTATACTGGAAGGCATACTTATTTGTTTATTAGCTTGTATACTTTGTATGGGATTTTGAGTATTTGTTTGAAATCTAGGTGTTAATGTTAGGGTATTCTGAGAAGTACTATGTAAATTTTGAGCTATTTGAATTCTCGGGTATGAAACAGGTGGATTAGGGACAGAAGGCTTTGGAGCTATCCTTATAGGCGTCGTTATTTTTTCTTCCTCTTCTATTATTAATGGAGTGATAGTGGCTGGCATGGAATGAGTTTCTTCAAATTCGTCATCAGATCTGAAAGAAAATAAGAAAATGTAGTTAAAAACAAGTGAGTTGACGTTAATCGGCAGATTTTGATGTGAAGATCTTTGTACAAGTATTTTCTGGAGAACTGTACAAACACGACACCGCAAATAAAATTAAACCAAATTTGGGATAAGTATTGGTAGTAAGAATAAAATGAATAATATGTTTGGGTTTATGAGGGTTTGATTTTGGTAATTTTTATAAAGGTAAAATTTTTAAAAAATGTTGCCCGGTATTGAACAATATATTTAAATTAATCATATTTTTCTGAACACTTTTAATTATGGAGACCCATATCTTAACTTTTTTTTGAATCGCCATTTTCTCGAACACCAACAAATATAGGTATATTATGATATAATCACTGGCGTATGTAGGATTTTCAAACTTTTTTATCTAAAAAGTACATCGAACCCACACCAAATATACAGGGTATTTTCTAATTGAATGTCAATATTTAGGGGGGCGATTTTTGGATCCATTTAAAGAAGAAAACTTTAAACGTCTTAAGTGCTGATATACAGAATGGAAAAATTGTCAAAAATAAATAATTTATTAATAATAACTGTAATACCACTTTAGATATTTTAATAAAATTTGACATACATGTACTTTGTATCAAGAGGCTTTTTTACTGAACCACATTTTTTTACTTTTACCAGTGGCGTTCATACGAAATTTGGCCTGCCTATTTTGGCTGACATTGATGGTACGCCACTGATTTTTCTTAAAATAAAAATTATTTTCAAAATCCCTAATAATTTCTAAGCAAAGTTAATCACTTAATTTTTTTCAATCTGATGCACGGTTTTTGCTTCAAAAAATTAAAAACTTTTCTCTGCATGATCATCCCAATATCGGTAAAAATATCCCTATGCAGAGAAATATCTAGATTTAATTTTTCTAGGTAAAAAACGTGCGTCGGACTAAAAAAAAACAAGAATAAAAATAGAAATAAAAATTCACCTAAAAAATTAAATCTAAATATTTCTCTGCATGGGGATATTGTTTTCCGATATCCGATATTGTTATGGTCATGCAGAGAAACAGTTTTTATTTTAAGCATCGGATTGATAAAAATCAAGTAATCAACTTTCTATATATTGAGGATTTTAAAAATAATTTTTATTTGAAGATAAATTAATGGCGTGCCATCAATATCTGAAATAGGCAGGTCAAATTCCGTACAACCGCCACTGGTGAAAATTAGTACACTAAAAAAAGAAAAAAGCCTCTTGATACATAGTATAGTTTGTCCAAGCTAACATTTTTGTGTTGGCTTACATGTTCAAAAACAAAAATTACTAGACTCAACGTCAAAATTAGCTGATTGGCGTAAATCACCCAGTAATGGATTAATGTCATTTCAATTTTTGTATTAAATTTTTTTTGTGTTTGGGTGTGTTATTTCGTGTTTTAAAGTAATTAGTGAGATTAGAGATTACTCTGCAGTGTTTTTATTTTTTTTTGTGTGGACTTTTTGACATTTTTTATATTTAATAATTTATTTTATTTTGGACTAAGTTTTTATTTTTATTGGTTTAAGAAAAAACCACTAGAATAGATATTTTTTAGTGTATAAATCACAATGATTACTGTATTTCCAGTTTGGAAAAGCTTCGAAACCCACTTCAGAGCTGTGATGAATCGGAGGTAAGAAAATATAACCTAATAAATATTTTTTTAAAAATGATGCTATCAGAATAGTGATCTTGCAAAAGGTAAAATAACTCGTTTTAAGAGTATCATAATCTAAAAATACATCCTCAGATGTGCCAAATATTTTAAGATTTAAATATATTTATGAATGTATTTTTTAGGATCGCATAGTGGCAGTTGCTGACAATATAAGAAGCAAAATATGAAATTTAAAAGTAACTTAGGCTTAATGGAAAAACCAAATGTGCAACGCATGAGAAGGAAATTTTCAAAAGGTTTTATGGAAAATAAAGATTTAGGAAAAAATAAAAATCTTTGGGTGTTTCTCGATGAAACCTGGATCTTCTCGAACAGCTCTTTCCACAGGTCTTGGCAGGATGACGATGTATATTTTAGTGGAAAGGTAAAACATTTTAATGACTAATTATACACTAGAAAAAAAAATGTACTTTCCTTCACTTAAGGAAAAATTGAAGGGCCCATTTTTTTTTTTAAATCACAAGGTAAAACACTTTAACAAGCCTCTAATAAAATTTTGTTCTGCCTTATAAATTATCACAGCTTTACAAAAAAGCTTCCTCTTGCACACCGACAAGCTGTAGAAGACCTGTTTCTCTTTTAGGAATATTTTTACAGCTTCTGCTTCGAAGCATTAGCTGTCATAATTCCTTTTTTTGTATATCCCAATTAGAGCAAATTGAAAGTCTACTTAGATGCATCCCTTTATTGTCCACTTCACATTTCCCACTTTTTCCGCACCTTCATCTCTAGAGTTTCGAGACTACAAAATCTTATCAGTAATTTACATCTGACTTCACTCTAGACACTCGTAGTATGTGAACACTTAGACTTTAAGCATAAGGGGTATCCTGAGAAAAATACACATATATGACAGATTCGGTAGATACCTCAGTTAGGGTCTCTTTCATACATAGGACATATGATTAAACCTGTAGCTCTTAGACAACATTAAACTACAGAACACACCTGCTGCATTCTTATGAAACATTAAAGTATATTTAATTAAAAAACTAATGAAATACTTATATTTTCCTTAGATACATTATTCTACATGCTGGTTGAGAAAAAGGATTTGTTGATGGTGCCAGTAGAAGTTTTAAATCGAAAACAAAAACAGGAGATTACCATGGCGAGATGAAAGCTGAAAATTTTGAGAAGTGGGTTAGAGAGGATCTACTACCTAATTTGAAAAGGCCTTCATTAGTTATTTTAGGTAATGCCAGCTACCATAGTAGGTTGTTAGAAAACTGGCCATATAGTGGCGGGAAGAAAGAAAATATGGTTAAAAAAACGAAATATTCCTTTTGCAAAATCGGCGACAAAATAGAGTTTGTGGTGCTTGATTCAGCGCCTACCAAAGTCTTCCAAATCTTATGTTGTCGATGCTCTTATTCAGGAATGAATAAATAAATGATTATTACTGTTTTGTTTTATTTATTTTATAATTTAATATAGGAAGCAGCTAATTAAGTTATATCAGATGAAATAAATCTTTACAAAATTGTAAATTTGCATAATAAGGGATATCGAACCAACCCTTCTAGTGAGGTATTTTATCAGGATATTTCAATTGAACTGTAAAGAGTTTGCCTGCAAATATAACAAAACATAACGGGTCTGTTTGATATTCAGAAATGGTGTACATTATTTTACATTTTTTTTACGTACCTAAGCGCTCTAATTGAAGGTGTATTTAAGGACTAAGTGTGTACAAAAAGTGTAAAATAGTGTAAACTATTTCTAAATAACAAACACTTAATAAATAACTATAAATCTGCACTAGATAGGCGAAAATGATAATTTTTAATAAAATATTATGGCCAAACATCAAGCTTTCACAATTTATGCAAATATATGAACACCAAGAAAAAATACTGATGAATTTAGTTATTGTAATCTAACAACATTTATTTTTAAGATATTAAAATTTTGAAACTCCCTTCCCTCAGTACGGTCCTGACTAAAATTCTTTTATCAGCCAACTTAAATCTAAAAAACAAAATTTACTAATATGTAGGGATATTCGCATTGCCAACCTAAAAATGTTAGCTTGGATAAACTATACACGTATGCCAAATTTCATTAAAATATGTAAAGTGGTATTAGAGATATAAATATAAATTATTTATTTTTAAAAATTTTACCACCCTGTATCTCAAAAGTATAGACGTTTAGGGCATACCTTTAAATTTTTATTCTGGAATTTGCGAAAAAAAGTTGAATAACCTCCCTCACCCCCTAAAGAAAATCCAAGTTTCAAAAGAAAAATCAATAATTTTTTTTTTGGTCTTAAGGGCAATAAGAGGTGGTTTATTAATACGTGGCTTAGAAATTTAAAGGTTAGGAGGAAAAGAAAAAATCTCAGTGGGCAGTTCGGGGCCTCTCCAGATGGGTTTTAAAGGAATGCATGATAGTTGCATTTGGCTGTTCTCTATTGAGAGCTGCAAGGGAAGAAATTATAGAGCTAATTTTTTTAGAGCAGAAGCCATGGAAATACCTATAAAAGAGGAAACTGGTCCCCTTAAGGTCGTCGGTAGGCAAAAGGTGGTAGTCTAATGGTGAGAGGAGGTTTATTAACGTTAGTTCTTTGGATGAAATTAAAGATGTCAAGAGTTGTGGGAAAAGCCATTCTTCTGATATAAAAACAGAACTCCAAGTTGGATCTTTGGGACATATACGGAGTGTATAGGCTAGAAAAGGAGAAGTACTATAGTAGATATGGTAATTGTCTCGAAAGTTGCCTGCACTCCGATTTTGACCAAATTTGATATACGAAGATTTTGTGGGACGCTGATTACGAATCTGAAAACAACTTTTATTGGCAACGTTTTGTTTTTGGGATATTTATCATTAAAGTTGAAAATCAAAGCAACCCCATTTTCACCTTCCCTCTTTTTGCACACAATTTATCATTTTTACACTAAATTGGCACACAATATTTCAAGAACACCGTATATATTTTTTTTTAATTTAGTTTCCCTTTTTCTTATTAAATGGCGAAATGTTAATGTCAAAGGCCGCGGCCATATTTGCTGATAAAATCCCCAGTGTATACATGGTTGCGGCGTTTAAAAGTGGAGGTTTGGAATTAAATGGAAAAAAGGTGTAAAATAAATATAAAAACAAGTTTTTAAAACGTGTTTATAAAATATTGTATGCCAATTTAGTATACAGGGTGTCCCAGAATATGTGGGTCTTCGGAATTAATAGAAAACTAAAAATATAGACAAGTTCCCATAAACTTTTATGAGTCCTACGGAGATACGAAACGGACGCCCCTGGAAATCCTTTTTGTTTAAATAACTTTTAAAATACTGGGCGTAATTTAATATTTTTTAATATGATGGTTACTAGATAAGTCTTCTTAAAATGAACCCATTAAATTATATTTGGCTTATTTAGTTTGCCAGGGACGGACTAGCTCTGACACAATAATAGCAATTTTTTAACACCCTGTATGATAAAGGCTTAACAATATTATTTTTAGATAGCTTTAACCTTAAACTAAAAAAAGGTGCTCTTGTTTGACATCGATAAAATCAACTGTTTACGAGAAATAAAATATCATGGTTGGTAATTTTTTTACATTATACAGGGTGTTTTCTTATTGTACGTCAATATTAGGGAAATCAATTTTTGGGTCCATTTTAAGAAGAAAACTTCATATGAACGTATGTCCTAAACGTCTTAACTTTTGAGATACAGGGTGGTAAAATTTTCAAAAATAAATCATTTATTATTAAAATCTGTAATACCACTTTAGATATTTTAATGAAATTTGGCATATAAGTACTATGTATCAAGAAGCCTCTTTTAGTGTACCACATTTTTTTTTTAATTTTTACCAGTGGCGTTCGTATAGACATAGTACATGTATGCCAAATATCATTAAAATATCTAAAGTGGTATTACAGATATTAATAATAAATCATTTATTTAAAAAAAATTAACACCCTGTATCTCAAAAGTTAAGACGTTTAGGACATACGTTCATATGAAGTTTTCTTCTTAAAATAAACCCAAAAATTGCCTCCTTAAATATTGACGTGCAATTAGAAAAAACCCTGTATAATGTAAAAAAATTACCAAACATAATATTTTATTTCTCGTAAACAGTTGATTTTATCGATGTCAATCAAGAGTGCCTTTTTTTTAGTTTTATGTTAAAGCTACCAAAAAATAATATTGTTGAGGCTTTATCACACAGGGTGTTAAAGAAATTGCTATTATTGTGTCAGAGCTAGTCCGTCCCTGGCAAATTAAATAAGCCAAATATGATTTAATGGGTTCATTTTAAGAAGACCTATCTAGTAACCATCATATTAAAAAAATATTAAATTACGCCTAGTATTTTAAAAGTTATTTATAAAAAACGATTTCCAGGGTCGTCCGTTATGTACCTGTATCTTTGTAGGGAAGGCTCATAGGAAAAAAGTTTATGGGAACTTGTCATAATATTTTTAGGTTTTCTATTAGATTCTGAGAGATTGCCCACATATTCTGGGACACCCTGTATAAATCAAGAATTTTGTGCAAAAAGATTAAGGAATAGTGTAAATAGGGTTAGTTTGATTTTGACTTTGATGATGAATATATTAAAAACGAAACGTTGCCGAAAAAAGAAATTGTTTTCAGATTCGTTATCTGCACCTCAAAAAACCCCCGTACCAAATTTGGTCAAAATCGGAGTGGAGGCAACTTTCGAGACAATTAACGTAGGTATAATTTATTTATACCATTTGAGGTGATTTTCAAAATTAACACACACAAAATTAAACGATTTTTTGTACTGCAGAACCGCCGTTCATATGTAGGAAAAAGAATTAGTTGGCCTTTTACGTAACATTAAACATGATTGTTTTTTTGTTAAGCAATTACCTAAATAAAATTTTTCGGAGACCAAATCCAGTATTTTTTGAAAGTCCTCTAAAAAATGAACGGCATTACCCCGTGTTTGTTTTTTAAATGTGGCAATTTCAGACCATTTTGTCTTAGTTTAGGCCCTGTTTTAAAAACAGAAAAGAAACTAATCTACTAAAGAGTTCATTTAACTTACGATTCAATCTCAACTTCTTCTACTTTTATCATTTTCACTTATTTGTAAGCAGTTTACACTATTAAACATTAAACACAAAATTCCTCTACTTTTTTAGAAAAATCCATTGTCATTAGCTAGACATTTTTAAATTTATTTGAGCAAAAAGCTGACACTTAAATGACAAAACTGTTTGTTGTATCCTCTAGCAACTTTGGTCAAAAAATCAAAGACAACTTTTAAAACACATTATTTGTTTTTAAAACGGTAAATTTTTTTATGAATCTACTTTGTACCTGCGGTAATTTTTTAAGGTAATTTTTTTAACTGGTAATTATTAAATTATTTATGTAACAAATAAAAAAGCTTAAGGTAATTTTTCCTATAAAAATACTATGGAAACTAACGATTCTAAAGTTAAATTTAGCAAAACACCTATTTACTTTAAATTACCACCAACTATAGATTTACAAAACAAGGCATATAAAATATACCAACATTTTTAGCAGTGCTAGCATTGGTTGAAAAATCAAACCAAATTCTTCAAAAACACATCTCACTACCAAAAAACTTACCCATTACTATTGGACGTATACGATTCACCATCGTCGTTAAGATCAATATCTTCAATTTCTTCCTTAATTTCCGCATTAACCTCACTAAGTAAATTTGTATTATACACCAAACTCTGCCTTAAAGCGTTTTTCTTACTTAAAATTTCATCCATAGCTTTATAATGCGGCCAATCTGGATCGACGGTACCAATACCTACACCAGTGGTAGTAGACTTTTTGATTCTATGGTAAAGACATTTTAAATTCCTAATTCTGGTCTTAATTTCGTCGGGTGTTCGGTAAAATCCGTGTTTTTGCATATTGGCTGCGATAAGTCGCATTACGGGGGCTTTTCGATGAGTGAGGTAGAGTTTGTTTTGTACAGTGGGACTTCCCCATAATTGGATTAAGAGTTTCGTTTCGTCTTCCCGAAAATTAGATGTTCTTTTCTTTGGGGCATTCCTGAAGTCCATTTCCTGAGCAAAAAATCCAAATGACTTATGTAATTAGGATTTAAATAAACAAGCTCAGTGTTTTGTTTTCAGTATTTGTGCATTTTAATTTTAAGGTTATTTTTCGAAAATGTGTATAACAACATTGGCAACCCTGAGTAAATCTTGGTGTATGGAAGATACAGTGAACATGGAATAAATTTAATAGGTCTTAATTTAGGTGAGATATACAGGGAGCTACAAATTCGGGAATTAGTATGGAGATCTTGGCAAATGCAAGAGATACAAAGTCAGTAAATACAGACACAACGCTACTTAATTTAAAGCTCAGCAAGGTCCTTGTTTCAGAAACTGGGTTATTTTATGTAAAGCACAGTTTATCTCAGAAAGTGTCTCGACTATTTGAGTTATGACGCCCAACTGTGACTTAACCTTGAAACTACAAACACTTTTCTATTTCAAATTAGTTACACCCAAAGTGTAATATAATATTTCTTATTTTATAGGATAAATTTATTTTTATGCTCTTTCAACCATTATTTTAAATAAAAAACACCACCTAAATTTTTTTTTAAGAGAAAATGAAATTATTAAGGGATTTTTAAGCAGTTATGTTGGTGCAATTTAGCTTACAAAACAATTTAAAAAGTGCCTACTTTTTAAATTGTTTTGTGTAAAATTGAGTTGTATATTAACCGCGTTTTTTGTGTTTGTTTTCAAAAAAAGGTCATGTATTTTGCGATTTCAAGTCAATTAAATGTGGTAAGATGTAGTTTATACGGGGACTCAAAATAATTAGAGACTTGGAGGAAAAGGACAATCTATGGTGTTGCTCTGTTGGGAGCTACTAGAGGAGGAATTATACTGGCTAATTCCTCGGAACAGAAGCCGTAAGAATACTTATAAAATAGTGACGGATTGCCTACAGCCTGTCAGTGGTGATGAATAAGAAGAACAGCTCTTCCTACATAGTTTAAATTTAAAATATTGTGTGTTGATTTCGTAAAAAAAAACTGCATGAACTATTAAAGGTCATACAATAAATATGTATTTCAAATATCAAAAAGCAAAATAAAACAGCACCCCACAATGTGTCTTACTACCCATGAAAAGGCAATCTTACCGAGTAAGATTTGATAATAAATGATTGTTATCGACTTACTCGATAAGGCTTCGTTTTAGAAAAAAAATTTCGTTTTTTTTAATGTAAATTCCTTTAAGAATAATATTAAAAATAAACTCATAATGTCCCAGGATTATTAATAATGTTGCCTTCATTTAAAGGTCTTAATGAGTGTATTCTGCAAAATGAGGGTCATTTTGCACATTTGCATACGTAATGTCTTCTTTGTACTTACTTTTCTCAATTATTTAATTTACTTCCAAGAATTATTTAGCTAATAACTGACAATATTTTTTCTAGCAAAATGGCTCATTCAAAAAATGTCCAAGAGTAAAAAAGGGTTCTAAATACATATAATAATGTTGATAATAATAAAAAAATATCTACTGATGACGTTACGTTTATAAACTTTTACTTTACACTATATTATTAATAGTTATTTACCTAACAAGGGAGAAAAGTACCTCTTTTCCTCCCGCGGATAATTTGATGCACGACGCTAAGCGGAGAGCAATAAAATCCAAGGGAGGAAATGCACTTTACTCTAGAGAAATGTATATAATTTTTTCTACTACTTTTTATTCAAATTTTCAAAAATGATCTTTGAATTTTGTGTTCTACTATTAAATTGTGGTTTTGATTGTTTGGGTTAACCCCTGTATTTAAAGCTTATGTAAAACGTAAATTTGAAATCCCTTAAAACATTGACATTGACAAAACATAAAATAATTGGCATGCTCGGCTGGAACAGGGAGGTAAAAATGTTACCTACCTAGGGAGGTAAAGTGCTGTTTTTTACCCTTATTCAGGGGTTGAAAACGGTATTTTCCAAAATGGTAGTAGAAAAAAATGTTTTTGTAGTTCTGTATATACACCAGAAAACAAAAATAAATGAGAAAGTTATTAAGAAAATTAGGAAAAAATATTCTAAACAATTTTTGAAAAAAAAGAGGTTAAAGGTGATAAAAGGATATTTATGGCATAATGTAAATATATATCCAAAAAACTTTATCTATAGTATGCCAATTAATATTAGAAAAAAATTCTGTATAAATCCTTGTACCAAAATGGTCCATATAATAATAAAATAAAAGGTAGTGAGAAGGGTCCTTATTAACAGAATGAGATCAGGTAGACGGGTTTTCTATTATTGATCCTAAATTTAAGAGAAAAATTCAAAAGCATTTCGGTACTTAAGTACAGTTAGGTAGGGCGAGTAGGTAGTCTTTTGCAAATTTTGGTTTAGGTAGTTACACCTCTTCTTGGTATTAAGGGTTTTTTATTGGGATAACAGGTTTGGTTTCTTGAACCACTTAAGTTGGTTTTGGGTAACCTTGCTTAAAATGATTTAAAATATTTGATATTTAATATATATATATATATATATATATATATATATATATATATATATATATATATTATATATATATATATATATATATATATATATATATATATATATATATATATATATATATATATATATATATTATATATATTATAATATATTTATATATATCATATATTTATATATTATATTTATATACACTATTATACGAAATTCTATAAATTTAATGGAATGAAATAACACTAAAAACATACATGTAAAAAAAGAGTCAACTTCTTGTTTTTACCACTCTATATTGCCATAAAATATATATTAAAAACATAATATATTTTTAAGTTTATTAATCCCAAAAACATTAAAAGAGACTTTAAAATTTAAATCATTTATAAAGTTAGCTTATATTTTTACTATAAGGAATCATCACAAAAAAAAATCAACCCTTACTTCTCATCATTTCTTTAAAGCGATATCTTTCAAGAGCAATAATTTATTTTAAAAATAATGTACACAATAATCCATTTAAAAAAAACCTTTTGTCACCCTATTTTTAAGCTACCTTATAGCAAAAATTAGAAAATTCATATCAAAGGTTTTTTGTATCCTACAACTTTGCTTTTAACGGAGCTTTTAACATAAATTTTTGAACGTCTCAAGTTAGCGAAATATCAATCTACAATGCATTTAAATAGTTTTCCATTCTATTCTATTCTGCTTTGCAATAAATTTTTTGTTCAGGTTTTTTTCAATCAAAAATGAACAGATTATAAATTATTTCAGCTCTGATTGTTATACAGATATATTTTACACTATTTTACACTTTTTCTACCTATGTATTCCTAAGCAATGAGTTGAAAAGGGTGAAAAATAGAAATCCTGCTCCGAAAAAATACGTGCGGTAGAGATCGAACGCTGTAAGAAAGACACCGATACGTCACGGTCTCATGGCAAACCCGTATAAAACCGTGACGTATCGGTGTTATTCTAACAGCGTTCGATCTTCTACCTCATTTAATCCGGAATAAGGTCTAGACAAACGTGCCGGAAAAAAACGCAAAAGTTATAAACAATTGAAGATAAAAAAGAAAAATCATTTTTTGATATCTCATAAACTAACAATACTTTAGAATTTTTTTAAAAAGTTCCTTAAAGAGAAGGAAATTTAAAAAAAAAACTCCCGACTCCCAGAACTCCATTTCTAATATTTATAATTTTAATTTAACCTAAAACTGGGCCTCCACGCGACATTTTTGGTTGCGCGTGCGGCGTAAAAAACCGAGTACGTCACACTATTTTTTTTTATATTCAATACATTTATTAAAAACTAGATGAAAAGCCTGTCTCCGCTAGGCGAAAAACAATATTAAGTAGCCTCTGCCTCCGTAAGACGCCTTCCGTACGGCGAAATTCAAAAGACGGGCTTCGTTGGGTTCTAGCCACTGCTAAAGACTAAAACTGTGCCAAATTTCATGATTTTAGCTGAAGCCATAACTTCAGAATCACGTGGACAGACAATAAATAAATATATATATATATATATATATATATATATATATATATATATATATATATATATATATATATATATATATATATATATATATATACCTACCTACATATAAATATATTCACATTAGCAAATTATATATATAGATAGATGTTTAAGAAATTATGGTGTAACACTTTAAAGAATTTATTCCCGGTAAAAATTTAACTTAAAGTTAATTTTTCAACAAGATAGACAATTGTTAATTAACAAAATTGTCTCGAACTTCCGTCCTCATTATAGATTGAAAAAAAAATGATAAAGTAAGATTCTTGAGTTTTGTTCGCTTCGTAGAGCCCTTCTTATATACATACTTAACAAGATCACGCCATAAAAGTTTAAAAAATGTTAATACTTTGTTTATAATAATTTTATAACTTAAACAAAAAATGCAAAATATTGCATTTTTTGTTTAAGTTATAAAATTATTATAAACAAATTAAACTTATGGCGTGATCTTGTTAAGTTTGTATATAAGAAGGGCTCCACGAAGCGAAACATTTTTACGAAAACTATTTAAATATTTTTTTAAAATCTAGAAATAGACGAAAGTTCGAGATAATTTTGTTACTTAACAATTGTCTATCTTGTGGAAAATTAACTCTAAGGTAAATTTTCAACGGAAATAAATTCTTTGAACCGTTTTGAATGCACCATATTTAAAAAAAAATAATTAATATTCAATATCTTAAAAAAAAGAGTTAGTGTGACGTACTTGGTTTTTGACGCCGCGCGCGAAACCAAATATAACGCGCGGAGGCCCATTTTTAGCGTTAAATTATAATTATAAATAATGAAGATAGAGTTCCGGGAATCGGCAGTTTTTTTTTGACATTTTTCCCCCTTTAAGAATTTTTTTTTAAGTTTCTAAAATGTTATAAGTTTATGAGATATCGGCGAAAAACAAAATACCTTTTCTTTATATTCAATTGTTTATAACTTTTGTCAAGACATTATTCCGGATCGAATGATCTATCGCACGTATTTTTAGGAGCAGTATCTCTACTTTTCACCATTTTCAACTTATTGCTTAGACTATAAGAGGCCAACACCAAATAAAGCGCGGGAAATTTTGTCCTTTATATGTAGCCAATGATAACTTTTTTGAATCATGAATTTGCGATGGTCACACAGACCACAGACATTTGATACGGTGTTTTAGGCTAAGATCAAAGAAATTAAAAATTGCATCTAAGGGTTGCGATTTTTTTGAGTCGTGTTTTTTGAAATAACATCGTTTATGAGATTTAAATAAGTTCAAAAACTTGAATGTAAAAACACTAAAACAAATCAATTCATCGAAAAACATTTAGGTTATTCTATCTTCTCAAAAAATTAGGAACAAATTTATATAAGATCTGAAATTTTTAACATTCTACCAGCTTGCGAATTGTAAATATGGCCTTTAAATAAAAAAAAATTAGGTAAATTACATAATATTTTATTTTTTTGGTGACATAAAAGACCGTATTAATTTATGTAAGGTAGTAATTGAAAAAACATCATTTTATCCATATTGACAAATTTTTTTCCTAATCGCCCTAAGTAGAATTTTTTTTATTGAATTGCAGTAGAATCATAAAAAAGTTATTGTTTAGATGTGTGCCTCCATCAATTTTTAATCATAAAAAATCGAAAAATAGAGACATTGACATGTTTTTTTGTTCTATTTTACGGCGGATTTACGAATCTTTTAAATAAAATTCAAAAATCTTGAAAAATAAGTATTTTTCAAGATTCTGGTCAATACAAGGCATTCATTTAGGTTTAGGCATTTCTAGTGATTTGTTTTATATTCTACGTGTAAAGACAAATATTTAAAAAAAATCACAAATATCAACTTTAGGATATTTTTTCAAAAAGTTTTTTTAATCGAAAAATTGGCATTTTTGATTTTTTATCTTTTTTTCCATTTTTCATAAAATTTTAAGGATAAAAATATCTGACAATTTAAAAAATAATAATAATCATTTTGATTTTACAAAAAAGTGGAGCCACACATCTAAACAATTAAATACTAAGGTCCAATTCTTATTGCTTTATTCATGTAAATAATTTATAAAACATATTACGTTATCGGGTGGTTAAATTGACTAAATTACTACTTATCATCTTATCAAGTAACGACATACGTAAAATCATTTATTTTAGGAAACAGCTGTCTTAAAACGCGATTTCTAAGTATGATTTCCACAATATCGATTCCGCTTTTCTGTGACGCATAATCTGTTTAATACAATGCGCGCTTTCCAACAAATACCTAAAACAAACGCAGGCTTGCTGCAACTTAATTTTTATGTTATACCTCTATACCTACTATTAATAAAATATAAAACAGCTTGCTTTTCAAATAAGGGGTTTTTCCACACTTGTCAACATTTAATATAAAAATAAGTCTAAAAAATACCGTAGTAACCTTCCCCTAACAATAATAAAAATATCTTAATACAAACAAACATAGCAACCAAGCATGCAACCCCGAAAATGTTATTAATAATTATTAATTACTTTATTAGGCTCTTACATATAAAAACAAATTATAACAAAATGAATTACAGCTACAAATTTAGTGTATTAAGTTCTTACCTGACTGACTTAAGTCACTTTACTGAGTCAATTTACAAAAAAATCTCGAATAAGCACTAGAAACCTTTTTTTTAATGTGTCGCGAAATAATTTCGGTCGCTAAAGAAAAGTCGATAACTAAAGTCCGTGGCGTCGAATGTACTCGCCTTTCATGCTAAACTATGGGGTGCTCAACCACCCTACTCAAATAGGATCGATACTTACCCTCAAGCATGCGCAAATTTCGCTTCAGCTTAAGTAGGCCGCCTGCTTATTCCACGTGTCTCTTTTCGAAGCCGCTCGGGCACGCTCTATCCCTCTTTGTCTGCTCAAAGCCCGCCAATATCCTAACGTGTATTTGTGATTAGGCTATCTCTTTTCAGGCCCTTAAAAAATGTCGTTGGGTCTCCTTCTTTCTATTGTCGGCATTGTCCAGGGACCGGCTTTGCGAGAGTCAGCTGTTTCAGCCGGTGTGATGCGAAAGGACGATAAAATGAAACGGTGCGTTATTCGCGCGATTTTTAGGGTGAATCTAACCAGGTGATTGGGCCTTCTATATCGCAAGTACGGCCGACATTCTGATGTATTTTTCATAAATTATGGTCATTCTATTGTAAATTGTAATTTACTAATTTTTACTAAATTACAAATAAGTTAAAATAGAGAAAAGGATATTCCGTTTTCGATACGTTTATAGGGTATTTTCGTAATTATTAGAGCTATCAAAAAAGTAGTATAGACGCCATGTGCTCTTTTTGGGTTAAACTTAAAATAATAAAGTCAAAATTAGAAAATTTAGTAATTATGCAGAAAGTAGCCTCAACGCCGATTTTAACAAAATTTGGTATATGGGGATTTTTTGGGGCGCTGATCACGAATCTGGAAACCTTTTTTGGCGGTAACGTTTCGTTTTTGAGATATTCATCATCAAACTTGAAAATCAAACTAACCTCATTTACACTATATTCCCCCTTCATTTTGTACACAATTCTTGATTTTTTACACTAAATTGGCACACAATATTTTATAAACACCTTTTAAAAACTTTTTTTATGTATATTTTTCCATTAAATTGCCAAATATGACTTACAAATAGTGCGGCCATGTTTTTTTAAAAATTCCCTATTGTATACATGGTTGCGGCGTTCGAAAGTGAATGTTTACAATTAAATGAAAAATAAGTATAAAATAAATTTAAAACAAGTTTTAAAGGTGTTTATGTACTGTTCCAATTTAGTAAAATCAGGAATTATGTACAAAAGAAGAGGAATAGTGAAATGAGGTTGTTGATTTTCAAGTTTGATGATGAATATCTCAAAAACGAATTACGAAATTTTAATTTGATCGCCAAACCCTGATACAAATTTCGTTAAAATCGGCGTTGCGGCCACTTTCTGCAAAATTACTGAAAATTTTTATTCGCTTAAGAGATACGGGGAAAAATATCAAAAAACGGCCAATTTTTTCAGTAAAAAAAGATACAGAAAAATGTTTTCTACAAAAGTTCTTTTATAGTCCGGGTAAATCTGTAATTTACCGTTAAATGATTTTAAAAGGTCATGAATCGAGAGGAAATCTTTAGAAACGAATCATCTACAAAGTGTGGGAAAGAAATAGTGGATCGTACAAAAAGGGGTGTTTTTTACCCCATTTTTTCACCCTTTTTATCCCCAAGCACAAAATTATTTTAAACACGTTTCTTTTTTCATGTGTAATGGTTCACATAGGTTTTTTGGACACTGAATTCGAATATGTTATTAGAAATTACATTTTAGGGCTTAGAAGAGCTAAATTCACCCTTTTTACCCCTTGCACCCCTAAAACATACATTTCGCAAAAAAGGTTTTTCCCCATTTTTAATGGTACATGTGGGTTTATTGGGCCACTGAATTCGAATATGATATTAGAAATTACATTTAGTCCAGTAAATGAAGGAGCAAAGCTGTATATAAATCTGTATAGTTTTCCCTTGTGGTGCAATTCTTAGGTCTTCGGGGATGCTTTCGAGCGAAAAAAAGTTTATCAACATTAACAGGTGGGAAAGGGCTGAAAATGGCGCCTCAAGGCCCAAAATATGCGAATTAAAGAATTTTTTTTAGACAAAAAATAAAGATCGCCTTGTAATCTACAAAAATGTCTTTATAATTTTTTTCGAAAAATCGATAGTTTTTGAGATAACGGGACTCTACCGCTAGAATGCCGCTATCTTCATGAATTCACTTATAAGCGGGCGGACGAATTGTTCCATTACTCGAGCAATAATGTACATTTTTTAGTCATTAAAAGTTCATCGGAATGGGAACACCTGTACCTATCATTGCAAATGTGTTTGGGTCCATTCTGATTTTTCTAGAATATTTAAAAAAGCGGTCAAATTTTTTTCACAATATTTGAGAGTATATCATTAATTTATTGATATTTTTTGAAAAAATGGTTTGTTATTAACATTTCTTTTTCATAATGAGACCTTGGCAAGTGTTTAATGATCCCAAAAATTTCCTTCACCATCTTTCTTGCGTTTTAATTAAAAAAATGTTTTGCCCATCTGCATTTAAAATAATTTTTTTTCCATTGCCGGAGTTCTAGAAAAGCTGTATGTTATGGTTGTTTCAACGGCCGTTTTTGCGAGAACTGTTAGTGTTGGGAAAAAAAGGTTAGTACCATTTTTGTAGATTTCGAGGTGATTTTTTGTCTAAACAAAAATTCTCTAATTCGCATATTTTGGCAGATATTCGCGGGAAACTCATTTATGGGACTTTGGGAGGCGATTTTCAGCGGGTTCCCACGTCGGAATCGTGATAAACTTTTTCTCGCTCAAAAGCATCCGCGAAGACCTAAGAATTGCGCCACAAATGAAAACTGTACAGATTTATTTACAGCTGTGGGTACCTTCAGGTCTTCAGTTACTGGACTAATTTAAGGGCTTAGAAGGGCTAAATTTTCAGGGATGAAAAACCATGTTCTTTAGACAATTTTATGCCTGCTGATTAAAATATGTTAGAATTGGGGCAGTTTGATCACCCGATCCCCTTGTATATCATTTCTGATTCGAGATTTAAATTCATTAATCCAATAGATGTCGGGGGTAAGAGGGATGAAAATAGGGGTAGTTAACCTCTCTTAATATAGTTTCTGACATCATATTTAATTCAGTGACCCATAAAAACCTGTATGTACCATTAAAAATGGGGAAAAAACTGTTTTTTAGCGAAATGTATGTTTTAGGGGTGTAGAGGGTAAAAAAGGGTAAATTTAGCCCTTCGAACCCCTCAAGTGTAATTTTTAATATCATATTTGAATTTAGTGGCTCAAAAAACCTATATGAACCATTAAATATAAAAAAATAAACGTTTTCAAATAATTTTATGCATGGGGAGTTAAAAGAGTGAAAAAATGGGGTAAAAAATACCCCCTTTCGTAGGATTTACTATTTCTTTTCGGCAGTTTGTAGTTGGTTTGTTTCTAAAGGGAATGGAAAAGGTTTCATCTCGATTCATGACCTTTCAAAATGATTTCTAGATTTGACGTGTTTTTTAACAGATTCACCCGTATTACTATTATAATGATTGTTAAATAATCAAGTCAGGTAAAAAAGTTATCGGACCTAACCTTATATTTTAAATAGAACACCTTGTATATTTTAATCTAAAAAGATATCACATATTTATTTTTTTTTTAAATATTAATATCCTTGAAACGAAACTAGTCCGGGAGCCGGCAATCTTAAAAGTCCAGTGATCGCGGATTTGCAAAATTTTTATATAAATTAATAGCTTTTAGTTATAGGAACACAATGCATTCGGTAAGCCTCAATTTAGTTGGCCGAAAATATTTAATTATTAAAAAAAATGGCAAAAATATTTCCCCGTCATCGCGGATTTCGATAAAAAATGATGTATTCTATAGGAAATTTTGTAATTTAACGTAAAAAAAATTAGCTAACCACAACTAACCACAATGGATCGAGTTTATTATTTTCCATAAATTGCCATCCACATTCGGTCGGCAATGAAAGCGAAAATTTTTTTAAAAAATTTTCCAAACGGCGGATGTTAGTTTAAAATTTAAATGAATAATAATAAAAATTTTGCCGTATAAAAAATTTATTGTATTATTTTGAAGAATAAATTTATTAGATTTTCTTAAAAAAATGAACTCAAAAAATTTGCTATATTTTCTTTAATCATATTATTTTCCTTTTTTCTGATGAGAAAATATTTAATTTAAGCCTCATTATTTTTATGTGAATCGAGCCCGTTTGAATAAAAAAGGTAAGTCCAATTTTCCGGCCTTTTAAAACCTACCAAAATGTTTTGTTTCATAAAAAAAAAAATTTAAAAAAAAAATTTTTGCAATGATGGTGAAATTTTCCCTTAATCCCCCTTTAAATAGGTAAGGGGTATGGTGGATAAAATTGGTAAGCAATTTTGTTTTACGTTAAATTACAAAATTTTTATAGAAACACCTTTTTTTTGAAACGGATACGGAAACATTTTCCTTTTTTTTAAAATTTTTTTTTTTAAAATTTTCGGAATTCAGGCTTACCCACAACTAAACAACTAACCATAACTAAAAGCTATTAATTTATACAAAAATTTATCAAATCCGCGATCACAGGACTTTTAAGATTGCCGGCTCCCAGACTATAAAGTAAAAACTCATTTAGGCTCGTTTATCACTTTGTGTGGGTATTGAAAGAGACTGAACCGTTAGACTATGCAACGCTTATGATGCAGTCGGAAAAAAGCCAAATACTAAAATATAACCAAATGCATAGAGTATTTGCTTCCTATGATGGATTCTTTGATCGCCTTGAAATTGAGATTTGCGGATGTTAGATTGTGAAAACTTAATAGGAAATCTCTTCTTGGTGAAGTTTTCACTTATGTCTTGTCGTTTAAGGTACACACCCTAATTGATTTTTTTAAATCACTTTAAAATTTTTGGGACAAAAATCTACCTCCTTTAGGAAAATAGAAACTGAAACTGGGATTTCAAAATCTATACGCAAAGAATTTTGACATCCAATAAATATTTTCCCTATGTTGTTAATATAACCCAATATTTGCATCCTGTTGATGATATAAGAAGATTGAAATCTTGTCACTGGTTTTTAAATAAATATAACGAGGATCGTTATTTTACAAAAAAATCATTTGTTCAGATGTCGAATAACAAGTTGCGGGTTTCTTAAGCGACATAATGAAAGACATTGGAACTGCACAAACCCCACTTGTTATGACCTGCTGGTCAACAAGGTCGATTTGGCCTAAAGGTAAGTTGTTTTTTATTTTAAAATAAACTGGTGTATCGCTGTTTTGAAAAAAATATATATGCAGATAGATATCTGGATATACGCCAATCAAACCTTTTCGATATCCTTAATGATGTTCTTTTACATGAAGTAATACAGATTTACTTTTGACAAGATGGTGCCCCTACTCATAACGCTCTTTTAATCAGAGAGTATTTAAATACACACTTTAGAAACCGTCGGATAGGAAAACATGGACCTATAAGATGGCCACCACCATATCCGCATCTAACACCCCCAGATTTTTTTGCTTTGGGGAGTGTTGGAGAATAAAATTTATAAAGAAATCATTTTAACCCGACAATAACTTAACTATACCTTCTGAATATTTCTTTACACATTTTAAACGAATTTTTTACTGCGCCAACATTTTTCACTTTAACTATTTATTCTCATACTATAAACTGAAACTTCCTGCTGGTTTTTATGATCCTTATTAAAAGTTTTAGCACACGAAAACCAGTATGCTTTAGTGCAGAACTTCCCAACCAGGGGGGCACGCCCCCCTAGGGGGGCGTAGAGAAATATCAGGGGGGCGTAATAGGTACGTTTGCATTTCCGAAAAAAATCTATTTAACGCATAGGTAAATTAACTGTTCCGAATTGCCATTTAATCACTGCTATAAAGTTTTGACAAGTCACAACACTACGTGTGATGTTCACCCCCGCCCACCTTGCCGCTTGAATCTTTCTTCACAAAAAATCCAAGTTTCGTTTCAAGTCTGTTAAGTGAGTATAAAATTCTTCATCCCCTTAATACAAGGTAATTTTTTTAGTATATTAAACTTTCCCAGCCATTTATTTTTTATTTTTTAACATACTTGCTTGTAAAATGTAGTTACTATATCTAGTCATATCAGTCTATCAGCTAAACTTGAAACTTTAGGGCAAGTATGATCATATTCAAGGTTTCACATCAAAGTTTTAACTTTGAAAAATAAGGTATCTGCTAAAAAATGTATTGCCTTATTCACGTCTATCCGAAGCAATTAATAATTAAAAACTGGATAAAGATTTACAATCTGAAATAAAAACTCATTTACAAACGTTGAAAAACGAATTTCACAGATACCATCGAGATGTTAATTCCGAGTCACCAATATGGCACATGACCAGAAACCTATTTGTTGTCGATGTCTTACAATTACCTGAAGAAGTTTAGGAAGAGTTTCTAAAAAAGGAGGCTGACTCGACTATGGAAGACGACTTTCATCTATTGACATTAGAGAAATGTTGGATCAAACAATAATTCCTTGTTAATCCGAACATTGCTTCTCTTGCTTTGCAAATACTTATTCCATTTTCTTCCACTTATTTATGTAAGACAGGTTTTTGCCGCTCTAGTTTTAATAAAAACTAAACAGCGAATTCGCCTTGCTGTCGATAGCGATTAAACAATAGCTCTAGCAAAGACTGAACCCAGAATCGACCAAATGGCACAGAGCATGCAAGTTCAAGTATCTCATTAGTTCTTTAAAAGTTTTTATTTATTTGTTCTAAAATTAATTAAATTACTTTTAGACATTATCTAATTAAAAAAATATAATTTATATAAATAAAAAACAATATGTATAATCAGAAGAAAACTAAGAAATATACATGTAAAAGTAATTAATGATTAAAAGTGTACCTACTCTTCTATTAAAGATCCATAATAAATAAATATATTGTATCTGTATTGTACCTATTTGAAATTCAAATAAACCATTTAGTTCATATAAAAAATGTGTTGCTTATTTTTGTTAAAACTTAATTAAGGGGGACATGAAAATATTTTTTTTGGTTCGGGGAGGTTGGCGAAATAAAGGTTGGAAAACCCTGCTTTAAAGAGTAATTTTTATCATTTTTTTTCTTTTTGATTTTTCGGTTAGACTTATCACTCGAATGATAATAGGACACTATAAAATAGCTGAAAAGCTACAGAAAATCTTAACAATTCTGCTGAAAAACGAAGGAGTCACTTACGTCATCTAGTTGCGGTCTAGACGTCAGCTGTCAAATGTGTCAGCTTTAACAAATAGCGAATTGTAGTTTCGCGGCTTTTAGATTTAGTTTTGACAATGATTGTATAATTTCATTATACATCTCTAAGTAATTTAAACATATGTAATGGTAATAGTGTTCTAATTTCTTAAAACTTAATAAAACTAACAAATATCAACCTGTATTCTTTTGCCAACTGTTGAACAATTTTACAACTTTTTCAGATTTTGCCAACTTTTTGCCAATTTATCAAATTTGGGGATAGCGGCCCTCCCATCCTCCCCCATAGCTTCGGCTCTGATCATTTATTTATTAAATTCTATAGATAACTAAGCAATTGAGCAACAGACGTTTGACTACTGTGTCGCATGTCTTTTTTATGTTTTTTCTTCAAACCTCTATTTATATACCTACGTTTTAATTAAACCTTTTTTTAATTGTAGTGATTAGGTATGCATAAATAATTGATAGTAATATACATATAATAGCAATGATAATATTACAAAAGAGGTCAAATAACCTTGCAACTAAACCTAAACAATAATTGAGATTAACTTCCACTTTTAATAAAATAACTTATTTATTTTATTTATTTAATAACGGAATATCACCAAGCAATTCAAAAATAATTGAAGTAAATACATATTAAATCCATATTGTTCAATCAGTACATAATTTAAGTTCGTTCATATTATAGGTTAATATACTAGTAAGTACCTAATACTAACGCGTATAAAAGATAGTAATAGGACATCCAAAAACTTTCCTAAAACATATACAAAAAATTAAAACATAATTAAAAATCCATGTAAATAATATACAAACAAAATGTTTTATCAAAATATGTATAATATTTTACAAAAT
Organism: Listronotus oregonensis; assembly: GCA_019359885.1. Lineage (NCBI taxonomy): Eukaryota > Metazoa > Arthropoda > Insecta > Coleoptera > Curculionidae > Listronotus > Listronotus oregonensis. The sequence continues at coordinate 212,940 of JAHBCN010000204.1, forward strand.
AACCAAATAAGGAGGTTTAGTGAAAGTTCTGAGGACTATTCTAGAAGACTCAGTGCCTCTGCTAACCGATCAAGAAGATTTAGTACAATATCTTTTGATCAATCAAGACGTCCAAGTGCAATTTCTTCTACTCGGATAAGAAGTTTTAGTGAAAATGTAAATGAAACTACAAGACTGCTCCCAAGTGATTTTCCAAGGATTAGTAAGGGAACCAGGAGAAGGCGTAAAACATGTAAGTCGGTTTTTTTCTAGACTTATATTTACAGAAAACCTAGGGGCCTAAAGAAATTCCTAAATTTTTATATTAATAAGTGTATTGTCTAGTCTATTGGATAGAATACAAAAAAAAAGTTCTACCTAAAATATAAGAAAAATGATTTTCATTGGATATTTTAATTCAAAATACTTATCATTTTGATTTTATAAATAGTTGCCTTTTTATTCTGACACACCAATTGAAGACAAAATCAAAATGGACCTATTTTAAATTTATTTTTGCCATAAATGCTTGGTCTATCAGAAAAATATATATATATATATATATATATATATATATATATATATATATATATATATATATATATATATATATATATATATATATATAAATTTTTTTTTTAAAAAAAAAAAAAAAAAAATTTCGTTTTTGGTTTCTTGGTTTTAGGTGGGTAGGAATGTAAAAACACTATGATTTTAGTACTTTCATATAGATCGATCGATCTTTTTCAAATCTGAAAGTTAGGTTTCAGAAACAAAGTTAGGAAAACTAGTGTCATCTAAATAAAAAACACAAAAAAATTCTAAAAACTCATCATAGAGCGTTAAAACAACGTTGCACATTATTAAACAAATAGGTGTATATTTTCATTTTTAATATTACAAAAAAGGGACTACTTATGTTAATATTAAAACATGAACTAATTGTTATAAAAGAGCAATGAAAATTCGGGTTTTTTTGAATTTCGATCATCTTCATAAACTTTCTTTTTTTGGTTTGGTTCTGTTTTAAGGATTTTTGTTTCATTATAATTGAAATTATGTCTCTTCGTGGTTGGTTAAGGCTGTTGCATTTTTTCGATTGGTGGCTTTTGGTTATTTGTGACTTTTTAGCCTATTTTCCAAATACTGCGTTGTTTGACCGATGTATACACCGGTGCAATCCCTACACGGAATTTGATATATAATGATACTTTTACTGTTTTTCTTGTTTTTAGTCTACTAAAGTTTTTTGATAAAATATTTGAAGCTTTGTTACAAATTTATATATTATGTTTTTTGAAGAGCGGCAGAAATTATAGTGTTTAGTTGTGGTTAGGCCATTTACAAACAGTAGAGAAAGATATTTTTTTGGTTTTTTATAATTTTTTTTCTGATCGTTTTTTTTCCGTAAAATTATACAATTTATGTATTCTGTTTTGAAATATTTTACAGTTACCAAAAATTAGTCATAAGATAAACTTCAAGTTATCGCAATTACCCTTAACACCTGATACGGCAAAACCTTATTGTAGACAAATCTATTTTCAAGTAGGAACAACATAGAAAAGAGTTAAAATAAATTCATTTGAGTGAGGTAGGAAGTCCATAAAAAATGGCTTAATGCAGATTTCTTCTAACCATCCTCCTGCACCACAGATTTTACTTTAAAAGACTGTTAAGCAAACTCTGGGTGCAGATAATTTGGTATTAAATGTTACATTTTTTGTCAAGAGTGCGTAGGAGTAAATTGCAAAAATGCAAGCCATCTTGAAATATCTGAGACGGACTTAATTAAATTTATAGAACGTGAAATAGACACTAATTTTGATGTAAAATAGTTTTTGCGTAATTTTTATGAATTATTATCATCTTTATTAAACATACCACATTCGTTAGTTTTTTTTTTTTTTTTATTTTTAAAATATATATATATATTATAAATATATATATATATATATATATATATATATATATATATATATATATATATATATATATATATCTTCTTTCTTTTTGTCTGAGATATATATATTGGCAGATTTTTAGGTTTCTCACATATCTTGACAACGATCATCGATTCTATACCTTGATACCTGAACCCATCTAGCAAGAAACCCAAAAATATTTTTTACAATGTTCACTTATTGATTAACAAAGATAACTATTATAAATGATATCCTGATTAGCATTAACAAAACACATTTATTTTGGTGAAACAAGATAAAGTCAGGTGCCAAAATATTTTATTGGGGTTATCAGTTTTTTTGTATGTATACACATTAAGATAATAAGCAAAAAATGATAATAAATGTTTTGTGTTATATAGATGACAAGTTAAAGATGTCCAAAATAATTATCCAGTTTCTATTAAAAGTGATGGAATCAGAAACTGAACTAAGGGTATCGCATTGATTCAAAACGTTAGTATTAACCATGGCTAAATTTGCTTTTATTTACGTCATTCGCCAATTAAAATGGCTCAATTATAGCTGCATAGCTCTATGAATTTACGACTTATGTGCCTTAAGAAAGAACACTTTTTTATTTATTTTAGAGTATTTTTCTCTGAGTAACATAAATTGAATAATATTGCCTTACAATGTCATTTGTCCGTAATTAAGCCGGTTTTAAATATCAAGTTTTCCATTGCGTACAAAGGAAAATGAAGCAACATAAAAAAAATAAAAAACATAAACTTCTTTGTGTATGTTTCTATGTTTTGATTAATTTTTAAAAACTTATCTCATGGGCATTTTAAATAGATTTTTGGATGTTTAAAATAAAATACGACTAATTATTCGACAGTAATACTTTTACTTTTACCTTACAAACTTAAAGTAATTATTAATTAACAATATGTAATCAAATTAACAATATTACAAAAGATGCAGAAAATGTTGTCCTTCAGCTGCAGTACATTTTTAAATGAGTTCCATTATAGATTCTCTTACTCATGCAAAAATACCAGGCGTCTCTCGAATTTGCTAAGGTCCCATTTTAATTCTTTGTCCAGGAGCCTGCTCGTCGGGCAGGGCCGGATTTAACTTTTTGCCGCCCATAGGCTAATATGCTTTTAATTCTTATAAAAATTTAATAAACAAATTTAACAAAAGTAAACCATACAGAAAATTAAATAACAATTATTTAAAACAAACAAATCTCATATTATAAAAACAAAATATCAATTAAAATGGTATAACAAATAAGTCTTTTTTGAACTATGTATTATTTAATCATAAGCAAAACCCTGTATTGACATTTTTTTTCGAAAATTTTTCTGCAAAATCATTAAATATATAATTAAAATTGATGTTTCCTTTTTTAAAAAAAATAATCGTAAATTTGCCGTCCCCAATATTTGCCGCCCTAGGCTTCAGCCTACTCAGCCTTTGCGTAAATCCACCCCTGTGTACCAGTCCAATTATTTTTTCCAGATTTGTTATGACTATAAGATGATCGTCCAAAATTTCAGACCGATATGAAAAATGGATCGATTTATTTAAAAAATTTCGGCCTGCCGATGTACATGAGAGTTGAGGAGAGGTGGTTCCAAGGGTTGTACCATTCCAATTATTTTTTCCAGCTTTTTTGACTTTAAGATGATCGTCCAAAAATTTCAGACCGGTATGAGAGTTAGATCGATTTATGTTAATTTTTTTTCGGCCTGCGCAGGTACATGAGAGTTGAGAAGAGGTGGTTCCAAGGGTTGCACCAGTTCAATAATTTTTTTCCAGCTTTTTTATGCCTCCAGGACGATCGTCTTAAAATTTTAGACCGGTGTAAGGGTTGGATCGACTTATTTTGATTTTTTTTGGTCTGCGGAGGTACATGAGAGTTGAGAAGAGGTGGTTCCAAGGGTTGCACCAGTCCAATAATTTTTTTCTAGCTTTTTTATGACTCCAGGACGATCGTCTTAAAATTTTAGACCGGTGTAAGGGTTGGATCGACTTATTTTGATTTTTTTTCGGTCTGCGGAGGTACATGAGAGTTGAGAAGAGGTGGTTCCAAGGGTTGCACCAGTCCAATAACTTTTTTCGAGCATTCTTATGACTCCAGGACGATCGTCTTAAAATTTTAGACCGATGTGAAGGCTGGATCGACTTATTTTAATTTTTTTTCGGCCTGAGGGTCGTACAAGCAGGGCCGGATTTAACTTTTTGCCGCCCTAATATGTCAATATTTTTGGATATCATTTAGCACTTAGCATTAAAATAATGTAAACTTCACTAGTGATTCTTATAAAAATTTAATAAAAGTAAACCATACAGAAAATTAAATAACAATTTTTTAAAACAAACAAATCTTATAATATAAAAACAAAATATAAATTCAAATGATATAACAAAAAAGCCTTTTTCGAACTATGTATTATTTAATCATAAGCAAAACCCTATACTGACATTTTTCTTCGAACCGTTTTTTCTGCAAAATTATTAATTATATCATTAAAATTTATGATTACATTTTTTTAAAAATTAATCGTAAATTTGCAGCCCTCAATATTTGCCGCCCTCAATATTTGCCGCCCTAGGCTTCAGCCTACTCAGCCTTTGCGTAAATCTACCCCTGTCGTCGGGAATAGTAATCCAAATGGTTTAGGTCAGGAAAACAAGGAGGCCATGTTTTTGGTCCTCCACGACCGCATTTAATCCGGAACAAGAAATTTCTGACGTACACCTGAAACAGATAACATGGGAGTGAGGGAATGGAAAGGAATTGCATTCGAAATATATTGCATGAGGAGGAAAACATTTTTAGCATTATTTGGTTAATTATAATTAGTAATTATTTTAAGTTTGTAAGTTTAAATGCCCATACGACCAGTTTTTAAAAATGAGTCAAAGTATACCCAAAAAGTTTGTGTTTTTTACATTTTTGTTTCTACATTTTCTTGTGTACGCAATGAAAAAAAAAATATTTACAAAGTGCCCAATTACAGGCAAATGACGAGAGATGCAATGAATACTTAAAAGCTCAATTTTGTTTAAAACAATAAGATTTAATGAAATATTCAACAAAAGTTTTTACTAGTGGTGTACCACATTTTTGTTTAAAAATACTAGGGTTACATCCGAGCAAACTCAGAGCAGGCTTAAACCTTAGCGCCGCCCCTGGGGAATGAAGAAAATTGGTTGATTCGTTCGAGAGATATCGTTGTCAAAAATTTCCATAAAAGTGTATTTTTTTAAATATTTAAACCACTTTACACCTCACACCAAACATTCTAGGCAAATTCATGAATCTTTCTTATATATCCAGGAACTTCCTCGTGAAAATTTAAAGCATGGATAACAAACTTTTTAAAGCAACTTAGCCTCCCCATAAAATTTGCCGTCCTGGGCATTAGCCCCGAGTTCCCCTAATGTAAATCCGCTACTGAGCAAACTACAAAGTCACTTTTTTACTGTTTACCTTCATAATTTACCCTGTATATTCTTAAAATAATATTAACTATAAAACTAGAAATACATATTAGTTATTTTTGGACATTTGTTTAATAATTAAATGTTTAAAATGTTTCCAATTACGTTTTATGCTTAATACCTATTGTGAATATTTTTTTTCTAAAATTTAATCTCGATGTGTTTGGTCCTTAGTTTCAGTTTCGTTTTTCTACTGTTCAGTAGAAAATACTTTAAAAACGAATTACTGCTTCTTATTTAATTTAAACAATACTGTGTTTTTCTAATAAAATGTTGAAAATGTTTCTAATACAATATGTTTATGACTTTCACCTTTTTGAAGTACACACAAAGTTACAAATTGTAACAAAAAATATTGTATAACAATCAGTATAAATATAGTATCGATTTTCCCTCGTTTCGAGCAATCAAAATGCCATAACAAGATTTACGATCGTTTGTAAAAAAGCCGACATTTTGAGAAGATAAAAGGATTGTTTGGGAACATTAGCAATGAAGTCATCTTTAGCAGGAAAATACAATTTTGTTATAGTAAAATCCGATTTTGCAAACAAAAATTGAAATGCACATCTAAAATAATAAATTTTTCAATATCACAGTTTCTTCAAATTTAATTGTTTTTATTCTTTGATACGTATCATGACATTTTATTTCTGTTTATTTATTTTTTTTGTCAACCCAATGGAGCTCAAATCTGGTCGACTTGAGGCCCGTCCCAGCTATCGAGGACCCTATATTTATTTACTATTTTAAAAGGAAGTATATAAGAACTTTTTTGCCACTTGCAAAATAAATAAATTCTTAAAAAACAATAATTAATTCATCCAATGTTCCCTGCTCGACTAAGCATTCCTATTTAAAACGAAAAATTGTCATGCTTGACGAGTTTGGTCATTGGACTGGGTCAAGGAATACACAAAGTTCTGCAGGGCGTATTTTAATTTGAAGGTCACGTTATATTAAACTAACAATAAGATGTCTTTGATTTTAATGGGGAACTTTTTTAAGGTAAATGATAAATAACTAGATGACATCTTTTGAATACTAATTTCATACGTAAGAAACTGCGGATTAAATGTTGTAAACTGTTTATTAAATAAATGCTAAAAAATAAAAATTTAAAGTTATTAAGTTTTTATTTGTTCATTGACGGCTCTAGGTGTAGCGATAGGGAATAATCATAGGTATTTAATTAACCTATGCAAAGTTGACAAAATATTATACAGGGTGTCCCAGAATTTGTGGGCAATCTCGGAATCTAATAGAAAACCCAAAAATAATATGACAAGTTCTAAAATACAAGGCCAATTTAATATTTTTTTAATATAATGGTTACTAGATAAGTCTTCTTAAAATAAACCCATTAAATCATATTTGGCTTATTTAGTTTGCCAGACGGACTAGCTCTGACACAATATATTTTTTAATTCCCTGTTTCATATAGCCTCAACAATATTATTTTTGGATAGCTTTAACCTTAAACTAAAAAAATGTATTCTTGATTAAGATCGATAAAATCAACTGTTTACGAGAAGTAAAATGTCATGTTTGGTAATTTTTTTACATTATACAGGGTGTTTTCTAATTGTACGTCAATATTTAAGGAGGCAATTTTTGGGTCCATTTTAAGAAGAAAATTTCTGTCTTCTTAAAATGGACCCAAAAATTGCTTTCCTAAATATTGACGTACAATTAGAAAACGCTCTGTATAATGTAAAAGAATTTACCAACCATGATATTTTATTTCTTGTAAACAGTTGATTTTATCGATGTCAATCAGGAATACCTTTTTTTAGTTTAAGGTAAGAAAGGTCCAAAAATAATAATGTCGAGCCTTTATCATACAGAGTGTTAAAAAATTGCTATTAATGTGTCAGGGCTAGTCCGTCCTGGCAAACTAAATAAGCCAAATATGATTTAATGGGTACATTTTAAGAAGACTTATCTAGTAACCATCATATTAAACAAATATTAAATTGCGCCTAGTATTTTAAAAGCTATTTAAACAAAAACGATTTCCAGGGGAGGGTCATAGGAAAAGAGTTTATAGGAACTTGTCAAAATATTTTTAGGTTTTCTATTAGATTCCGAGAAATTGCCCACATATTCTGGGACACCCTGTATAAGTTCATTCACTTGGGCAAGGCAACGATTTGACATTCAACTTCGTCCAGTCAGAAAAAAAAAACACTAATGAAGTAAAGTCGATCGCCCTATTAATGATTCTATATTTACCACAAAAACACCAACAAGCTGTCTAGAGAATCTATTTTTACTACCAATTTAATTCCTTTCCTAGCAGTTCTCAAAAAAGCATCACTAAATGCCACTCTCATGCATCCCTTTATAGTCCATCTAAAGAGGTCCCAAACTACCCATTTCCCACTCTAGAACCTGCTGTATGCCCGCTAGTCCATTCAAAACGCGGGTCCTGGGTGCCCAATTTCGCTGCAAGTGAAGACTACCTTCGGGGTGCGTTTTTTGGGTCGCTGATTCAGCTCAAAAATTCTGGCATGATCCCTAAAAATGCACAAAACACCCTTTTTAGGTTTTTTTTAACAAAAATCTTTAAAATGCTTTTTAGGCACATAAAAAATACTCCTAGTGTACGTTTTTTGGGTCGCTGATTTCTAATTTTGTAGTCCCGAAACCCTTAAACACCGGCGTAATACCTAAAAGGCTAAAAAACACCCTTTTTAGGGGTTGTTTAAAAAAAAACTTAAGAAAAGGTTCTTTAAGCACCTATAAAACACTGTAGGGTACATTTTTTTGGTCGCTAATTCTTAATTTGGAGATCCTGAAACCCTTGAAGCCCGGAAACATCCCTAAAAGGGCAAAACACACCCTGTTTAGAGGTTTTCTAGGAACAAACTTTTAAACAATTTATAGAAATAATTTAATATTAATAACTAATTGTATTTTTTATGACATTGTATTAATTTTGGCCTTTAAAAAATTTTAGGGTAAAACAACCTCCAATGAATGAAAATGATATAAATGAACCCCGAATATTTAATTTAGGCTCAAATTAATATAATGTCATAAAAAATACAAGTTTTTATCAATATTTAATAGTTTCTATAAATTTTTAATAAGATTATTCTTAAAATACCCCTACAAAGGGTGTTTTTAAGCCCTTTTAGGGGTAATGCTGTGGTTCAAAAGTTTTAGGACCCACAAAATCGGAATCAGCGACCAAAAACGTACTATGGGAGTATTTTTTGGGCACCTAAAAAACATTTTTATAAGTTTTTAAATAAACAAATCCTAAAAGGGTGATTTTTGCCCTTTTAGGGGTGACGCCTGGGTTTATGACTTTCGGAACCCCAAAATTCGGAATCAGCGACCCAAAAAACGTACCCTGGAAGTATTTTCTAGGTGCCTAAAAAGCATTTTTATAACTGTTTTATAAGATTTTTTTAAAAAGCCCCTATTTTGCATTTTTTGGTATGATGCCAGAATTTCTGAGCTGCGGGACACCAAAATTTGAAATCAGCGATCCAAAATACGTACCCTGAAGGTAATCACCAATTACAGCAAATTTGGGCACCCAGGACCCGCGTTTTAAAAAGACTATTCCTTCTTTCGTACCTCTGTTAGAAAATAGATTATTAACAACAGGCTAGCTTTTTGAAAAATGCATTTAACATTTTTTTCCGACGGAACTTTCTTTCTTCAAATGTTAAAATAACACCATAATTTAAAAAAAAATTAAATCAATATTTAGTGCTTTAAAAAAATTATTTAGATGCAGTACTCACTATAGAGGCGGCTTTCTTATCCCGAAACGAGCGCTCGGAGCCCTATTCTCAGCAACAAAAAAAAATATAAATATCATAGCTAGAGATCCGTAAGTTAAAAGTTTTTTATCTGAAATTTCCTGCTCCTTAAGGATCTTTTCTGCAATTCCCGCTACATTGTATAGTTTTTGAGTTATTACCAAAAAACAAAATGTTTTTTTTTTCATTTTTTGTTAATAACAATTGAAATTTTTATTTACAGAAAAAAATAGACATGGCACATTTTTCAGAATTGCAATCCGCGTCAAATGAGCCATCGCCATATTTTTCCTACCCTTCTTACTATCTCTCGCAGAAAACTCACTTCTTGACTATATATATTTTTAGTATCTAAACCATAAACGATTAAATTCTATAGGGTGTTGAAAAAACATACAAAATATGCTTGTATGTTACTTAGTTATGAGATCGTAATTTTCCTTTGCCTAAAATTTTCTGACTGAATTCCCAAATAGCAATTATACCCAAGAGTAATAAATATTGGTATAGTCTGTCTCAAAGTATACCGTGTTAGCTCTTGTCTTCATTTATGGATTATACCTGCCGACAACAATAAAACTGCGGATCGGTAGGTAATAAAGGACAGAACATTAGGGACGGACTTTAATAATATAAAGATTTATAATTTATTGTTTATTTAGGTAAGTCTAATCTTAAAATTACATTAAGAAATTAAATATATGCAAAGTTTTAATAAATTTATCACTGCATTATCTATACATAATTACATTTTTAATCTAAATATCTAAATCTAATTCTATTTCACTATCAGAGTCATCATTGAGATTAATTACAATAGGATTTATGTTGTTTTGGATAGAAATGTAAGAGTCCTCAATTTTTATAATGTGCTGTAGTGAATGTTTCCAGCTCTCAACTGGTATGTTAGTAATTACATTTTTTATTAAATTTATAACACTGGGACTTAAAGTAGGTGTAACATTTTCTGCTCTGATCTTTGATTTTACTTGGTTCCACAAATGCTCTATGGGGTTAAACATACAGTGATACGGAGGAAGCCGTAAGATAGCATGACCAGCCTGTTCAGTCAAATTATCACATACATATTGTTTTTTAATTGCATATGAATTAGGACTTCCAGAAGATGCGTTTTTTTTTGTAACTGAATTTAAAATAAATATCATTTTCTAACAAATATTCCTGGATTTCAGTTTTTGAACTTGATGAAGCTGGTGCTTTGTGTAGCAGACGGCTGTGGTAGCTTGCCTTATCCATGACAATAACACTGTTGTTTGGAATATTTTTTAAAAGATAATTTTGAAACCAGTTTTCAAAAAGTTCTGCACTTTTATCCTCATGATAATCCAAGCTAGAATCCTTAATATTCTTTGCAGATAACAGCAAGCAGTTTGGGACAAAACCGTTTTCTGAACCAGCGTGTATTATGGTAATGCGTTTTCCTTTATTTGAAGGTGCTTTCGTCTGACAATTTTGACTGGATTCAACCCATCCTTTGGAAACTGTGTCGTGTGTATCGAACCATGTTTCATCAAGGTAAATTATGGATCTGTTTTCTAACCTATATCTTTTAATTTCTTGAAGGTAATTAAATCTCCAAGTGCGTAATCTGTGCGATTCCATTACTACTTGTCTTTTATCTATTTTGCGGTATTTAAATCCCATTTTACAAACAACTCTATGGGTGGTGGTACGGCTAATATTTATATTGGTTTCGTCTTCGTCTAGCTTCTTTTTCAGTTTATATATTCCTTCTTATTAGGTCTTGATCACTATTGTCTCTATACGGTGAGATTGAAAATCAGTACGTTTTTCTCTTTTGTTCAATTCTTCACTAATAATCATATACCTTATCGATGATATTGGAGTTTTCGTAAGTAGACAGGTTTCTTTTAAAGCTTCTTGTTTAATTAGACCTTTACTGATTAAAGTTAAATCCACATTTTTCACAACCTGTTTTGCATCTAATGACAAATGATTTCGACGCGACATAGTTATATTCTCGTAAAACAACTTTTTTGAAACGCACAGTAAAAACGGTTATACAACACTGCCACTAAAATATTAGCCAAAATATTTATATGCCTAATGGTTAATACTCAAGAAATACCTGGCCCACCCCTGCCCTTATGGACAAATGGTTTTACCCAATAACAATAGGTAATAAAATCGTTAAAGGTTTATTGGGGTATGGTCCGTCAAAAGCCATAACGATATACTTTGGGACAGACTATAACCCCAAGTACTTTAATATACTTCCATGGATTACACTGTTACAAACTTACCAAAATAAAATCCTAAATGTTACTTGAGTTATTATTGGGGGGTAAAGCAACCCCTCCTTATCTTAGATACGTAGTATTTAAGTCTTCGTAGACTGTGTCAAAATAAAAAAAGAAAGGTAGTGGCGACTTAAATTTGTAAAATCTAGCATACTAACAATAAGTAAAACAGATAAATTAGATATGCCACTCACTCTATGTGTATAAACAAATATAAAAAATTAATAACGTTTTGGTTTTGTGTATATTTTCACTAATTTGACTGCATGATATTACTTCTGGTATGGTTTTAACCAGATTACAAAGGTGATAATTTGTTAGGGAAGCAAATATGGCAATAATTTTTGGCGACAAACGTAAATAGCATGTTAAATTAGTAAACAAAAATTATTATAAATATCACTGGTCAAGAACAAAACCTTGAGAAACTCCCTTTCGTATTGGAAGTAATTTAAAATATGTAAATAGTAAATTTTGTTTAACTAATAAGATAAGAAATACAAAACCCGATATTTATTTTAAGCGGACTTATAAGAGGTAGTTCTCATTTACACCCAATTTCCAATTCCAATTTCATATTGCTTTATTAATTTAAATAGGTATTCAATTTATAATATTGACAATTTCATTTTTTTCTATCATACATTTTTCCTTGTTCAGGATCGTACGACGAATTAGCCAGGGACGCTATTCTTGGCCATTCGCTTCTTTTAAGATCCGTCAAATCTGTTAATAAATTAAATGAAAATTCGACGGATCCTGAAAGATGCGAATGACCAAGAATAGTGCCCCAGGAGGGCCGGAGTAGGTGTTCGCTCCTTGATGGTAAATACTATAATTCGGGTTATAGTTAAAAAGGTCGTTTCCCGGAGTGACCTTTCAAACGAAATTGGGCAATTGTTTTTGCTAATTAGCTCGAGTGTATTTGTTTATTTTAGCTTATTTTAGTTTGTTTTATTTAATTCCGCAGGAAAATGCTTTGGAAAAAACCTGCTTGATCATTTACACCCAAGTGCTTCTTAGTTTCTTTTATATTCGTGAAAGTATAACTTTTTAACATATCCAATACACTTTTGAGTTCAGTTTATGTTTGACCTTAGGACCAGTTTAAGTCACGCGATAAAATGCTACATACCTTTTTCGGGGAAGGGAGGTTGGCGCTGTCGTATCAACTGATTTTTAACCCTCGGCGATTAAGGAGAGACTCACGACCAATTTTTGGGGTTCTTTTTCTGGGGCTAGGCCCTATGAGCGAATATTCCTATAAACTGATGTTTTTTTTCCGTTTTGTGTTGTGCACGAGGTGTTTTCCAATGGCGCGCAGATGGATGCGCGCGCAGCAGCGTCAGAATTGACAGAAAGCGGTTATGCGCAATACCAGCAGCAGTCCCTGGTTAGACCGCCATTAATTGTGCCTTTCTTCGATTTGAAAGACATTTAAAAAAATTGATATTGTAAAGTGTTTGGCATTTCTGGGGGATACAGAGCCCGACTATCCTAATATTCTACCGATGAAGCCCAAGAAAGCTCTGTCTGGAAGGGGGAGAGGTAGCTGATCGACTAGCATTGGGGCCAATAACTGAGCAAAGCAAAGCACTTTTGATAAATGGTAGTTTTAAGAAAAAAATTTAATCACATAGGTCTACGTGTCATATGTATGCATATGCAGAGTAGCCAAACTACACCACTGCACTTTCTTAGTTTATGTAAACTAGTAGCTTTATATCGTAAAGTAGGTAACCTCACCTTTTGGAAGCCACAAGCGCGGGAAATCGTGATTTTTACTCTCGAGGACTAAAGGGGAATATACCCTGCCATTTAGTAGTGCCGTAAAAGTGTGTTTAATGTTTTAAAGTAATTCTTAATGCTTTTGTTTTTTGCGAGATTGAATATCGTAAAGAATAGAATAGGGCCCTGACAAAAACTTGTTATAGCTACCTTGTCTTACTTTACTTTCAAAAACCTAATTGTGCATTTCAGAGAAAGTATTTTAAATTTAAGATAGATGTTAAATGGTGGCAATCGCCAAGCAGCAAAACCAAGACAAAAGCAAGAAGCAAATTTCGATACTGTTGGCCGATCTATTGCAACTTCATACACTTAAAATTTGCGATGTAAACGTTAAAGGATGTAAGAATCCAAGTCAATCGATTTGGACTATCAGATAGGAAAAGTAGGTTTTTAGCCGATAAAAACGAAAGTGGTTTATTGTGGAAAGTGTCATTTATCAGATGTGTGAAATATTTAGGTGGTGATAAATTAAAAAGTATATAAAAAGTGTCAAAATACATATCTTTTACAAAATTTATTGTTATTTATATTTTGAATTCTATCAAATTACCAACATAGACTAACCACAAAAAATTTTTGGATTTCTCACCATATGAAACGACTTTGGCCATGGTCCCAGGATATATAGACTTATGCACGCTTAAAGTCGATTTGCACTTACGAACCAGCAAATCCACTTAAATACTACTTTTAGGAATTTTTTTTTTTGGAAATCAATATTAACGGTTATTTTTTTTACTATAAATAACACTCTTAATATAATTGTTTTGTTGGGGACTCAATATAATTCCTCCTCTAGCAGCTCCCAAAAGAGCAACATGATAAGCCACTTTCATACATCCCTTATCAATCCATTTAGAACAGCCTCGAACTCTCCATCCCAGAAGTGTTTGGGCTATGCTCCTCCAGATGTCTCTTCTTTCCCTCCAAGCCTTTAAATTTTTAAGTCATATATAAACTCAGTCCCTAACTCTACTTTAGACCCTCACGATACATTGGTACTTGTACTTTAAACCTTCGTTGTTTAATGTTATCAAAATACATATCTTACCAAAAAATACATTTGAAAAGGGAGTCATGTCAAAATTGGTAGATTTGTTCGTGAGATATCATTGTCAAAAAATTTTTAAAAAAGTTTTGTTTTATTTGAATCACTTTAGACCCATTAAAAATTTTGGGCAAAATCAGAGGTCTTTCATGCACATCCAGAAAGTTTCTGCCCCCCTTCCCAAGTCTCACCCCGGATCGATATTTTTGTTTTTTGTATATTTGGACCACTTTACACCTTTCAAAAATTCTCGTTATGGCTTTTGACGGATCATACCCTAATAAACCTTCAACGATTTTATTACCTATTGTTATTGGGTATACCCATTTGTTCATAAGGGCAGGGGTAGGCCAGGTATTTCTTGAGTATTAACCATTAGGCATATAAATATTTTGACTAATATTTTAGTGGCAGTGTTGAATAACCGTTTTTACTGTGCGTTTTGTGTTGCTTTACGAGAATATAACTATGTCGCGTCGAAATCATTTGTCATTAGATGCAAAAGAGGCTGTGAAAAATGTGTATGAAACTTTAATCAGTAGAGGTCTAATTAAACAAGAAGCTTTAAAAGTAACCTGTCTACTTACAAAAACTCCAATATCATCGATAAGGGATATTATTGTTAGTAAAGAATTGAACAAAAGAAAAAAACGTAGTGATTTTCAATGTCACCGTATAGACAATAGTGATCAGGACCTAATAAGAAGGAAAATATATTGTCTTTATGAAAGCAAAGTTATTCCTACCTTTGATAAACTGAAAAAGAAGCTAGACGAAGACGAAACCAATATAAATATTAGCCGTGCTACCCTCCATAGGGTTGTTTGTAAAATGGGATTTAAATACCGCAAAAAAGACAAAAGACAACTAGTAATGGAATCGCACAGATTACGCACTTGGAGATTTAATTACCTTCAAGAAATTAAAAAAATATTAAGGATTCTAGCTTGGATTATCATGAGGATACAAGTGCAGAACTTTTTAAAAGCTGGTTTTAAAATTATCTTTTAAAAAATATTCCAAACAACAGTGTTATTGTCATGGATAACGCAAGCTACCACAGCCGTCTGCTACACGAAGCATCAGCTTCATCAAGTTCAAAAACTAAAATCCAGGAATATTTGTTAGAAAATGATATTTATTTTAAATTCAGTTACAAAAAAACGCATTTTTTTGGAGGTCCCAAATTCATATGCAATTAAAAAACAATATGTGTGTGATAATTTGGCTGAACAGGCTAGGCATTCACTACAGCACATTATAGGACTCTTATATTTCTATCCAAAACAACATAAATCCTATTGTAATTAATCTTAATGATGACTCTGATAGTGAAACAGAATTAGATTTAGATATTTTGATTAAAAATGTAATTATGTATAGATAATGCAGTTATAAATTTATTAAAACTTTGCATATATTTAATTTCTTAATGTAATTTTAAGATTATACTTACCTAAATAAACAATAAATTATAAATATTTATATTATTAAAGTCCGTCCCTAATGTTCTGTCCTTTAATACCTACCGATCCGTAGTTTTATTGCTGTCGGCAGGTATAATCCATAAATGAAGGCAAGAGCTAACACGGTATACTTTTTGACAGATAATACACTGACTAATTTTGGGTGCTAAGTTTTTACTTAGTAATCTAACCACTTAGGAAGTAGAATAACAGGGTTACAGTGATAGCAACTTCGAAATAAAAAAATCGACGGAAATTAGTAAAATTTTTCGTAGAATTAAAAACAGGATCAATCGAAAATTTTTAACACAATAAACATTTAATAAATAATATAACAATACCATTTTTAGTATTACATGCATAAAAATGACAAAGAAAATTATAGAAATCCATGTAAAGCGTCAATGGATTTGTTATAATGATAAATATGAGGGTAAATATATGATGAGGATATGATGACATATGATAAAAGGATAGAGACAGGTAGTTTTGTGCCCCATATGTTAAACACGCATTGGCGCAAGACACTACTTTGTCTCCAGACTTGTGAATTTTGCAACTGACACTAGAACTTTATTGTTAATAAAATTGCAACGTGTATAATAATTGAAAACATAATCATAATATTAAAAAAGTTATTTTATTTATCATAATATGAAGATGATTTAAACCCAAATGCACTTTTTAAAGCAACTTCGCCGCCCCAGAAAATTTGCCAAATACCCCTAATGTAAATTCGCTACTGGGTTTAATATTCTTTTATCTCAAACCATCAAACATTAGGCTGATAAATAATAACTTTCCTAAATGGGCATATTCAAGAATCTCCACTTTAGGAATATACTGGACACATTTTAATTAACATCTAACCAAATACTTCTCATACAATTATTTCTGGTAATCAGTGACATAAGTGACTTAATGATCGGCTCTACTATATAATTTTCAAAATCACAAGAAACCAATTTAGTATGGAAAATATCTTATCTTTTACCACGAGATAAACCCCAAATGGTTTTTCTTAACTATCAACAAGTTAAATCCTATACCCAAATGGAATTTCTGAACTAATTTAAATAAGCCTACTTCTTGGAATAATAAAATACCAAAGATTATTAAACTATTTCTAGGTGGTTTTTGATACGGTGATTTCCAGTAATTAAGTAATCATTCTAAAAATAAAAAAATATATTATTAGTTATTAAATGCTATAAATATATCATTTTAAATAAAATTACAGTCTTAGCGTAAAAAATAATACTTTCTTTCTGTTTTTTCCTTACTCCAAATAGCTCAGTGAAATACATGTTCTTAAATTAGTGACCCTGGACCCTGCTAGCCTGCACACAATAAATGAGGGCACTAATTGTTTAATTAAAAAAATATATATAAGTAAAAATTAAAAATTCCCAAAATGATTTAATTAGTTATAGAAAGAGAATGCCTAGAGCTCCCTGGTCCCCCAAGCATACGATACTGCTAGACTCGTCCTGTAACTAAAGAGTTTCTTACGATGTTGGTCCAAAGCTGCACTTGGCGGGTTTCATCCAAGGGATATTTATCTCATATACGAATCCAGGGCTGGGACTCTGTAAAAATATAAGGAAAGAGAATGTCAAAATAGGGATCACATGTTCTTGTTGCATTTAAAGGTAACTCATAAGTTTGTCACTGTTTTGGAAGAGATAGAGAAAAGGAATGTCAAAAAATTTGCTTACAGGATCGGGCCTCAGTATCGTTTTCACTAAGAATTAACAACGCGAAAGCGCTAAACCCCGTAAATAAAAGAAATAATGGTCAGTGGCGTAGATAATTTTATTTTCTGGGGAGGTAATTAAAATATATATATATATATATATATATATATATATATATATATATATATATATATATATATATATATATATATATATATATATATATATATATATATATATATATATATATATATATATATATATATATATATATATATATATATATATATATATATACAGTATGTCCACGGAAAAGGTGTTGAAAGAAAAACTTTTTTATTTTTGATTTTATCGAAAAAAGTTACTTTAGAGTAAGATTGAATAGAAATTTGACATATTTAATGTGTAGAAAATTGAAAAAACTTAAAAGTCAAAGTAAGGCATTTATTTGTAAGATATGGAAATAAGTTAAGGGCAAACGTGGTAGTCTCTAATACCAATTTTCGAAAAAATCGACCCACTTTTATTTATTTGTGATTAAAATTTTATTATCAATTAACTAATTCCAAATTTTTGTACTAGTAGGCATTGATAGTAACAAGCTTTATTGATACTTTGCTTTTATAATTCATAAGCCTCAGTATCGTCAGCTTTAAATGCTTACTTAACAGCAAAAAATTTGATAATAAATGGATATTAAAAATTTAAATCGATATTTAAATAAATTTAATCACAAAAAATAAATGTAGGCCGATTTTTTCAAATATTGCTATTAGAGACTATCTTTTAATTTTGAACAACTTTTCCTAGTAAATGTCCATATCTTCTCAAATAAATGCACTTTACTCTTGTACCATTTTAAGTTTTTTCAATTTTCTGAACACCGCGTATAAAATATGTTAAATGTTTCCATCCCAAACTTACTTTTAGAAGTAGCAACATTTTTTTTTCAAGAGTAGCTTTTTTCGATAAAATCAAAAATAAAAAAGTTTTTTCTCTTCAACACCTTTTCCGTGGACATTACTATATATATAGAAAAAATTATCAGACCCCTTGGATGAAAATACGAAAAAAAATCCTTTAAACATTATGTCCCAAACTTTTGAAATACAGAGCGGGAAATTTTTGAGAAATTGAAAATTTATGAAATTTGGGACTATGTTTATAAGATTTTTTTGTATTTTTATCCAAGGAGTCCTAAGAAATTATTAGTTTTTATTTTAGCAAAAAAAAAGATTACATACCTTTTAATCTTATATATAACATTCACATGATTAAATTTTAAAACTCGGTTTTTGGCTGCATGTGTTGAATAGCTATACTGTCGCCTCGTACGTAAAAATTTATTCTAAACTATTGGATTAATTAAAAATAATATTTTTTTTGCAATTTTTGTGTTATTGTTATTACTTGTATCAAGGCCCACGTATATTTTGCCGATCTAAGTTGTCGCCAAAGCTTTGTTAAGGCACCCACAGACTACGGTTATTTTTATCCATTCGTATCGCGGCGATACAGAACGGCGTGTTGAATCGTCGAACTGTTTTGCCCACACATTACAGGTAATTTGGACCGTTTTTTTGTGCGTTCTACGGCTACGTCGTGAAGAGAAAGCATTTTAAATAAAATAACAAGTATGAACATGTGCCGCTGTTCCCTTGGCTTCACTTATGCAAAAAAAATCCGTCAATTTTAAATAAAATCTCTACAATCTATCAGTAGGAATGCCACAAGTCAAACTGTCGTTCCAAAAGTCAAGCGCCGGCAGAATTTTCTTTCGACGATACGGCACGACGGTTTTGCCACACAGACATCAGTTTTTGGCATATTTTACACGCCGTTCTGTATCGCGGCGATACGAATGGATGAAAATAACCGTAGTCTGTGGGGGCCTTTAGATTTTGATACCGTTAGACAAAACAAGAGCCGAATATATCAAAAATCAAAAGGCAAGTTATCGCAGTGTTAAAACATGTTTGGAAGAAAAAATAAACACTTAATTTCAAGAAAATAATATAAAGAGATCAATAGTTTTGTTTTTTTTTCAAATCCTTTCAATTTTTAATGTGTTTTATAGCTTATTGCAGATATTAATTTGCAGAACCTAAAATATTTTTCAACATTCCCTCTACCCCCCCCCTTACCTACGCCAGTGATAATGGTACTCAAGCAAATAGCTCCTGCTCAGAGACGCCAAAATGGACCATATTTATGGAATACCATAATTAATTAAAAATGAAAATAATCATTCAAGATCTTGAAAATTCGAAGGATATTTCAACGAATCATTAAATCTAATTTTTATTGCAGTAAATGTTATTATTCCTTAAAATTACCTCTGCGTATAACATCAAATTTAAAAGATCGTCAAATTCGAGAGCATATAAATACCCTTTGGTAAACTTCATGCTACCTGCTAGGGAAAACAATTATAAATATCACAACACCGCACCGCGTAGCTTATACCTTTCTTCGATTATGGGGAATTCTCCGAACTCTTAAATGCAAGCAAACTGTCGGGTTTGGTATACGCACTCCATTTACACTTTTCACTCTAGATGTCCTAAAGCCGTTCATGTAACGGATTTGGAGTAAATAGCGCATTTAAACATTCGTTCGGATATTGCAGAGGAGAGCTTAAGGCCCGGTACTGCAATTGCGGTCTGTGATTCGTATTGCGTCCATTTTTTGCCGCTACTCACCGCGGGAACGCAGCGACACAGCACACGCAAGTACGGCTCTCAGTACATTGTTTTTAAAGGTGTGGTTCCTTCCACGCGGCCGTCGCATGCGACTAACGCATGCGGTCGCCGTTTAATCAGGTGGTTTCTTAGGACCGCGCCTCAAACTCACGATAGCAAAATTATAAGTGTAAAGGGAATAATCTTTGGTAAGAGTCGTGATAGATGATCTAGCAATATATTTATTATTAGAAGAAAAAGAGGATGACGAAATACTATTACAATTAGCCAACCTGAAACATAGCAATGCCCCTATAAATCCAATATTTCAGCAAAGACGCGATGAGGGTTGTTATGTTATACTACATTAATAAATCGACATCTGCAACAGGATGAAGGAAAATTTAGAAAATATTTTAGACTGAATAAAGCAGAGTTTAGTTTTATTCTTGACTTAATAAAAGACGATATAAAGTTCGAGCCAGACAACAGAGTTGAATATCCAATAACCCCAGAGGAAAAATTAGCCATTGTATTAAGGTAAATCTGTACAGGGTGTACCAAATTCAAGTCTTATGAATAGGATCTCGGAAACTTGAAGAGATACGAGGTCGGTTAAATGAAGGCAAAGTTGCGCAATATGATGCTAATCAAAATGCCACCTTAGAACTTTAAAATTTTCGAATACTTACTTTTGGAAAAAACCGATTATTCGCGATTTCGTTTTTATTTTTTTATGACTTTATTTGATGGATAACAAAATAACTTTTATATTTCCATTTACTTTTCTGTTCTACAAGATAGTTTTATTAGATTTATCACCGGTTTCGTCTTTGAGCTGCCACCATAACTGTTTTTTTTTAAAAAAGGCCTGGATTTGTTAATATGTATTTTAGAAGCTATTAGGTTCAAAACCAATAATGTATTGCACATATTTTAAAATTTATATTAATGGCAATTTTCATAAGAAACCATATGTTAGAGAGAGTCAGACAATATATTTTTGGCAGGATCTTGGGAAAACATTAAACTGATTTTTTGAATAAGTCGAAACATCATTGGATTTGGGATCTTAAAAGCTCTTAAAATACGTAATAAAACCCAAGACCTCTTTTAAAAAAATTAAAGTTTCAATTTTTAAAAATTTAAAAAAAAACACCGGACATTCACACAAAACAACACAACAAAATATCAGTCGCAGACACGACTGCGGCTACACTGCTTCTTCAGCAGTCCAGTCGCATCAATCGCAGTCGTTGACAGCGGACGCATACGACGGCCGCTTGGGACAAACCAGGCTCATTTAAAAACATGAGTAGGAGTGCTTTGCGTCTAACGTAGTGCGTTTGCCGCATGCGGCGGCCGCGTGGAAGGAAACATACCTTTATCGAATGATACACACGCGCGGTTTTTTGTTGCCGAAAAAAGCGAAATGGCGGGCAATTTGGAAGACTTAGACAAAGAATTGTTTAATGATGCAGTGCAAAAGCATCCTCAAATTTGGAATGTCATATTGGAGGATTACCATAGCAGAAATTAAAAGAAAAATGCATGGGTGATTATTGGGCGTAAATTTTATTAATAATTCAATGAGATGTAGGACAAAGACAATAATAATAATATATATAATATATTATAATATTATGACTATCCAATAGCGTCTGAGTATCTTTCAAATATACATTTTGTATCCAAGAAAAGCAAAAATTGCACGTTTTTTGCAAACAACAACATCCATCTTCGATAACAGATTGTGTACTAGCGTCAAGTCGTGGCCTAGTGTGTGTATCAATTTTTGCGGCAGCCGCTGCGGTACCGCTGCGCACCGCGCGGCAATAAACGCGTGCCTGTACCGGGCTTAAAGAGTTCATTCTCAAAATTCCACCTCCCAGGAGGAATTTCCAGAGTGGGCATGCGTAGGTTTCGTTTGGGTTTTTGTTAAACATTTTACTAGTTGCTTGTTGGTTAATTTTCATAGATATTTTATGTGTAAGTTATTTAAGTCTAATTTATGTTGCCTATTTGTGCCAACTGTTTATTTCTAATGGGCAATAACTTCTTTAATAAAACCTAGTATAGGCAGAAGCATATTCGTATGCGTCATACAAACAAAACACGAAGAAATTACTTTAAATAAACAAGGAAAAACAAATTAATAAATAAATTAGGTTGGATTTTCAAACTTCCATGCACCTAAGGCAGCTTACACACTGATGCAACGCAACTCGACCGACCCAAGCAACTAGTTGAATGAGATCGATGTTTTCACATTGTTGTGCAATTGATGCGACAATAATCAAGTCGAAATGGAGTCCTCAGAAGATAAGGATGTTATTATTTCTTGATATTTTCGAAGGAGAAAGAAAAGACGCTCCTGGGTGCACCCGTATTTTGTAGAAAATTTTTAACGAAGATGTTTGTAGCTGCAAAGGTTTATTTGTCGACGCATTTCACAGAAAATGAAAAATTACAAATTGTTAGGACCTATTCGTTTTTTTTTGTTCTTTCGATTAGACAATTATTATTATTTTTTAAGTAAATATTATTTTGTTTTTGTAGCATTTGTGGACATATAAAAACATAAATAAATGTAGAAGTAACTTGTAGCCGATAGAATAATCTTGATTATCAGGGTTTGGCATACATCGTGACGGGAATGTGAGTCGGTTTTAGAACTGACAAATAGACCTAGTATTTTTACACGAAATTTTTGTCAAAAAAATTATCTATTAAATAAAACTGATTTCTACAATGGTAATGTATAGATTTCACACCAAATAATTTAAATTTTAAAAATTCTCGTCGGGTTTTTAGACTGTAAAAAATGCAAAACCAATGCAAATGATCGCAGTGCGACCGACATCAGTCGGATTGCACAAGTGTGAATGCTTCTACGAAATCCTTATGGGTCAGACTGATGAAATTAGTTGCTTGAGTCGGTCGTATGAGTTGCGTTGCCTCAGTGTGTAAGCTGCCTTAAGGCGGGTACGCATATGAGCGCGAACGCGAATGAGGCAGTCCGAGGCCAAACCATTTGCCTCGGATTCGGTTCGGCCTCGGGAAGAAATATTTTTTTGGGAACCTGAACAGTGGACGTACGAGGCGTTGATGTACCGACAACAGTTGGATCGGGTCGCGGCCGAATGCATACGGTTTCAAACAAATTTGCACGCCTCGTTCAGACGTACACATACGTATGCTCATGCGTCCTCGGGTTGCCTCATTCGCGTTCGTGCTCATATGCGTACCCGCCTTTAGAATAATTAATATAAATATATTGAGTCTAAATATATATTGAGTCTAAATATGGCTGGAGCGTACATCAAAAGAATCTTTCGAGTCGGACTCTGATGCTCAAGAAAGCAAGGTAAAAAAACCTTTTAAAAATATTTTTGGACACGAAAAACTAGACCCAAGCATAGTTTAAATGTATGTCTTATTTCTTGTTGTAGTTAAGACAAATTGTTTTTAAGGGTTTGTTGAGTTCTTTCTTTGAAAAATTATTTTGGTCCTTTTTATAAGAATATTTTTGACCAAGGATCTTTTTTTCCAAAACCCGATCATGATTTTTATCACTTCTCCTGCTAATTTATCCCATATTTTAAAATTTGACATGTAAAGATGAAGTATTTGTAACACACTTTTCTGAAAAATTATAATTTTAGAAACGACGTATGATAATTTGTTTGTTACTTTGGCATGGTGTTCTACTTAATCTATATGGATGTTTTGCATAACATCGTTTGACATAAGATTGGCTTTCCCATATCGTTGACTTATTTTTAACGTCGGCAGGCTTAACACTGGATTGTCGTGTCGTTCACTTCTGCTTTTTAGATACACTAACTCCGCCTTTGCTGGCTTTTGTTTACGGGCGTCAGTGTGACAAGGTCACCAAATTTCCGTTTCGTTCTTTCAGACTCTTCAGACGAATGGTATCAACCCGTGACGTTTGACGTTTGTGTCATACAACACAGGAGTATTCTAGGATTAATTTTTACGCTTTTTTGTATTAAATTTGTATCCTTAGTGAGAGGTTTGTAAGCTATACCCATTATTTATTTATTAAATTCCTTTTTCCATAATTTGTTCGTGCATAGGTCATAAAAGCAATAAAAAATACAATAATAAAAGCATACGTCAATTTACAAATTTAAACCCAGTTCGCTGTTTAAGGAAACCTACACAGTGGCATCCAAAAATATATTTTTAGTTTATTTTAGAGCTGTTAAACCACAGTCGCTAGACAGTAACTGTAGGTAGACTTTCCCTTTGGCTTTTCAGCAGTAAATACTTGCGTTTAGGGTGTAAACAATGCAATTCTGCCTTTTGATAAGCCTTGATACGATGTAGATCGAGTTGGCGATTGACAAACATCGAAGCTATAAAGGGGAAGGGGATAAATTTAATAACTAGCATACATGACATGTAGGCCTTATAAGCACATAGATAAAGTATGTCTGACACTAAACAACATATGCAGGTTCTGCCAGAAGGAAGAAAAACACCTGAGTATATGCCGGCTCAGGTTTGTAAAGTTCGACAGAAAAATCCAAAGCTAACAAATGCGTGGAGGAGCCGAGGCCTGTGTCATGATTGTGGAATCTACTTAAAAACTCGGCCTTGAAACCCTCTTTTAAACTTCATGGCTGAATCATAATAACAACATTGACAAAAATACATTACAAATCAAAGGGTATAGAAAAGGAAAGTTAAGTTGATGAACCCCACCCATCCAAAAATGGCACAAATATGCGACTTGTGATGCGTTAAGCGACCTATCCGGCCCGTCATATTTTCATTTCATCTTTGTTTTGAGTTGTTCAAAACTCGAGTTTGCTTGAAAGTATAGATATTTAATGGTAAAAATATGCAGTACGCACTTTCAATGTATTCATTTCGTGTGTTGTTTAATATTATCAGGTCAATATCTTACGGACTTTTAACCAGTCCGGCTGTCAACTCAACACATCTTAACTCAACAAGGTACAATGACGGCCATTAGATCTTAGTAAATCCTTCTTTTACCTTGTTTTACTTTAGTTACTATAAATAAAGCAAAAGTTAAAAAAATATTTATATTTTTTAAAAACTAACAAATTATTAAATTAATTAACAAATTCAAACAAACTTAAATAATTAAATATCCTTCAAAACAAATTTAATATTTCATTGGGGCCGTGTTTTTTCTAAGACAGAGTTTAGCCTTCCAGGACTTCCAAAGCCCGGGCGTAGTCCGGATTTCCCCGTAACTCATTTCACGCCTCTAAAATTGTATCCTTAAGTTTGTTTACATTTTGCGGCCTAAACTCATTTTCCCTATTTATTTTTTTAACTAATAAGCCCCAAACATTTGCCATAACATTTAAATCCGGACTACATGCGGGCCACGGTAAAATCCTGATACGCTGCTCTGCCTCCAATTAATCGACTTGCTGGGCCGTATAAACGGGACAGTTATCTTGCTGAAAGATAAAATTTCTGTCCGGAAATCGATCCAGTACAGAAGAAAGCATGATATTCTTTAGTAGATCTATATATACCTCCCCATTGAACCTTTTTTCGATAAAATAACATACACCAAGTCCTTGTACAAACATTAACCGAAAATCGCCCACTACTTCTGTCCTTTTGGGTATAGTTTTCATCAAATTGTGTTCCTTGAAGCCTGTATACCTTAAGTATCCCATTGTAGCACGACTGAAACACTTTTTCATCGGTGAATATTTATTTTCCCAAAAATCGGAGGTTCCAAGTAAAATTGTGGAGCAAATTCAATGCGTTGTTCTTTATTTGCATTTGTTAAAAACGGTTTTAAGGCTGTCGGGTGGCCGCGCAATTCGGATATTTGCCCTATTCTTCGTCGTGCGTTCTCACCGATGCTGGGAAATTGCTTTCCGTTTTGGCTGTAACTACAGATTTAAATGGTTAGTTTCTCAGCAAGGTATCCCAAATCAACCCCAAGTATCTGAAAACATAAGATCTACATGTAGACAATATTGATTCAGTCACAGTAAATCCCCAGCTGACTTTTTCCTTTTCTCACACAGCTGGAACAAGTCCCCCTTTAGTTAATGGTGAATCCCAGATCGTTGTTTTTTGGGCATATCCAAACCTTTCGATCAGGGGCTGGCATGATGGCTTCTTTTAAAAAATTTTCCCTCACGGCCCCCACCGCTTTTTCCTGGCTTCCAGTTTCCTCTGTCGACGTATATCAGGTGATGGTCATTTCCTCCAGCTCTACCAAGCTTGGGGATGCCCAGGGCTCAGTGCTGGCACCCACGTTTTTTCTTCTGCAAAATTAACAATCTTCTTCCGCAATCAATCCCATTCAAAGTTTTGCTGACGACGAAACTTCACTCTAGTATTCAATTTCTTAAGCCACCGTAATCCTATTTCGACAGCAGTTCAATGCAGATATCTCTTCACAAGACCTCAAACTTAGTTATCTTGGTTTGGGGGGCCAAAAATCTTGTTCAATTTAATGCCTCGAAAACACAGTCATGTTCCCCGTCGCGAAAAAGTCTGCAAATGCTATCCTTTACATATGAGCGGCCGTTCTGCAGAAAAAAAGAGTCGTTTAATCTTGCCGGCGTTACTTTTGAGAATAACCTCAACGGGACAACACATTTTATCCATAGCTTCGGCAGCTTCAAAAATTGATTCCTCTTCCGAGCCAAAAAAATATTCTCTTTTTTCAATCTGTACACTCTTTTATGTATCCCAAATCAGACCCTTAGAATATTGTTCTCATGTCGGGGGAATGGCGTCCCCCCCAAACTTAGCATTCTGACTCCATTAAAAGAAAACTGTTCGTCTTATTGGATCCAACGCTCACAGAAAGGCTTCTTTTTCCCACCGTCGAGCGGGGTAGGGATCTGTCGCTCTTCTATGGTATTTTCCGGCTTCTGCTCAGAGGAGTTCGTATAATTCCTTCTGGCAGCTCCCATCAGAGCAACACGTAGTGCAACTTTTATGACCTTTTACAGTTCAGTTAGAAAGGCCCGAACTACGGCTTTTCGTTCCTTCATCCCTAGAGTGTAAGATTATGGAACCTGCTGCCCGCAAAGTTTTCCTTCTCCTACCAATCTTCAAAATTTAAGTCTTGTGTGAAGAAACCCCACCACACTGAAGATACCAAGGTACGTTGTACTTAGGATCAGCCTCGCGGACTGCCCCAAAGATAAAGAGGTAATTGTCTCGAGTTGTCCCTGATTTGCCCAAAATTTTTGTACGGTTGGGCGATGATTGCGGACCCGAAAATTTCGGAACGTTCGTTTTCGAGATACCTCATCGTTAAAATCAAACTAACCTTTTTTTACACCATTTCATCTTCTTGTTGCACAGAATTCTTGATTTTTAATTAAATTGGCACACAATTTGACAAACATCTTTCAAAAACGTTTTTTTATATTTATTTAACTTTTTTTTTTCCAATTAATTGCAAACCTCCACTTTCACACGCCGCAACGTGTCGGAACCATGTATACACTAGGCTTTTGTAAACAAATGGTTGCTGCCTTTGACCTTGAAAGTTCGCAATTTAATTGAAAAAGGTAAGATAAATAAAATAAAGGGTTTTTAAAAAGGTGTTTATAAAATTTGTGTCCCCTTTATGTAACATTCAAGAATTGTGTACAAAAAAAAGGGGGGAATGTAGTGAAAATGAGGTTAGTTTGATTTAACGATAAATATTTCGTAAACGAAACGTTGCCAAAAATTTTTTGCAGATCCGAATCAGCCCCCCAAAAACCCGTATAAATTTTGGTCAAAAAAAGGGGGGGGCTTTCAGACAATTACCCCAAAAAATAACTAAATTACTGTCTTGTTCTTGATTCGATAGTTTGGGGACCACTTCCAGCTCTTCTCTGAAAGGAGTGTGTTTCCTGCCATTTTTTTAACACCGTGAATAAAACTCTTTGGGATTTAAGCTCTTCCGCCACACTCCTTTCTGACCACTCTCTGTAAATATAATGAATAATAAATACTTTTTGATCCAAAGTTAAATTTGGCATTTTAAAAAATATTTTTAGACACTGACAAAAGGACACCTGTTTTTTTATTGGTTTTTAACAGGTATTTATATTCAGTAGAAGGTGGCATAAGCCTAGATTTAATATCCATTACTGTACAACTTGACCGCCCTTCCCATTTAACCTTTCAGGATAAATTTGCCCTGGTCAAAAAGGGTTTCCGATAATTTTGCATATGATAAAAGTTTCCCCCGGAAAAAGGAATAGGGGGACGCGCGTTTTTTTTTTTAAAAAATAAGAAGAGTAATTTTAAAAAAGGGCCTTTCGTTTTCCCCCCCTATACATGCACTTCATGGTGTCATCAGTCGGTTACCAGTTTGAAATTTATAAGTTTAACATTTTATTTATGTCCTCATTGTGTAATAATATCGATTTATTTAATTTTGATTATATTCTTGAGATCAATCCTAATGGTTGCCCTCGGAAATATTTTTTCGCAAATTAACCTCTAAAAAGGGAAAAAAACAAATAGCAATAAAGAACAATAGGAAGCCACGTATCCTGCTGCCAAAAATATATAAAAATAAAATCATATTAAAAATAAAAAAAATCTCCCACCACCACGCAAAATAATCGGTTTTATGTGGTAATTTGAATTTATCGACTTCAATTACCAAAATATTAAAATACAACTCTTTTTAATTTAAAAATATCCATAAAATATTATGACCTTAATGGTATTAAATAATCTTTACCTTTTATTGGTACCAGATTTATATTATTCAATAAAAAAATGTTTTGGAAACATGGTCGATAGTCTCTGTCAAGTGTTATAACAACTGTGAAAAATAATGCATGTCAAAAATATAATTCGCGGCACATGCCAATAATTATACAGGGTTTCCCCGAAAATGAGACACAGAGCAACAGCATATTCCTTTGGTAGAAATATGCAATTACGTAAACTTGCCTTATCCCAAGTTGATAACCAAATGGGGTCAAACTTTTTAATTTTTTTTTTTTTTTTTCGTATAATTTCTTAACTAAATGACATAGCGGTACAAAAAGGGGGTTTGGGGGTTTTTAAAGGGAAGAAATTCAAACTTTTATATTTTTTAAAGTTGTGGAAAAAGGGGGCCAGCTACGGCCTACCCCCCCTTGTTTTAATGGCATAACTTTTTAAACTTAGTATATTGACCCTTTTTTAAAAAAAAATTTATAAATTTTGGTTTTCTTTTTTGGCCCCAAATGTTTTCGAAATAAACGCACTTTAAAAGGGCCCCGCAATTTTCCTGTGGATAATGGGTTT